>JANHFR010006652.1:128013-140096 GCA_032468015.1 Mimophis mahfalensis | reverse complement strand
AGGATGGAAGGCTGAGTCAACCTTGAGCCTGGTGGGATTTGAACCTGCACTAATTGCAGGCAGATAGTAACACTTAAGAAGCAGTTAGACCGCTGAACCACCAAGGCTCTTCATTAATAAAAAAGCATAACATTTGTAAATTTTAGCTGCACTGGTTTTGATGATGCACCACTTCATATTCGTGTTACTTATTTCCAAAATTTTGACCTGACTACTCAAATTGATGCTGTCTTGAAAATGTCTTCTTTTACTTGCTCCGTTTTTCCTGAAATACTGGCTTTAGGATAGATTTCCTATAGGGAAAGACTAATTGAGAAGTGAGTAGTCTTGATTGGAAGATAATGAAATGCCCTTTGATAGGGATTAAGCAGAGTATTTTGATAATTAACTTTTTGTAATAATAAAGTTGGATTACCTGATCTTCGATCTTCTTTATAACTCAGTGATTATAAATTCATAACACAAAACTGTATCCTAAAATGTATGTGGAAGAATTCTTTAAAGTATTCTAATGCTGCCAATTAACAGAAATATAGGAAGGCCTGTCCTGCCTTGATTTTTTTTTTCTTTTAGGTAACTTGTTCATAAAACATTTCAAATTTTATTGGGTTTTTAGGACCTTTATAGAATTAAAGGTGCCCAACATTAAAGGTGCCCAACCTCAAAGGTGCCCAACATCAAAAGTGCCCAACATCAAAAAAATAATGTATTTCCTTATTTATTAGATTTCTATCCTTTGTTTTCTAATGAAGCTAAAGATAAGAGGTGATAAGAGGTGCAGACAAATTAAAAACAAAAGCAATGGAAAGCTTATATAACATAAAATTTAAGAAAAAGGAGAAAAAGAAGGAAAGCCTGCTATCTTGAGCTTAGCTCTATAGCAACAAGTTTGGGTAATATTACTGACTTCTGTACAAGTGGACAAATTGGTAGGTATTTGTTTTTGTCAAAATGAAGAAAGCATCATGCTATACCTCTTTGTTTACATACATATGATATCACAATACACATAGAAAGGAATGTTTTGCCTCATGGCACTACAACATTGCCTTCTTGATTCCCCTTGCAGACTCCTTTCTCTACAAAATATCCTAAAACCATGTGTTTAAATAATCCTAAAACAATGTTTTAGAAATAACATTACCTGCTGCCTTTTTTCTACCTAGGATATAAATTATTTTTTTCATACTAGCTGACAAACACTAGTAGCACTTTAACTGCATACCTTGCTAATATTTCATTAACTCTTGAAGCTATTTGGAAAAAAAACACCCTACTTTTAGTAACTTCACTTTGCAAAAATCTAGATCCAGTTCTGTGATCAAAATTTCATATATAACATTGATGTGGAGACTTTTTCCAAAGGCCTTCCTTATTTTTCCATTATTACCTTGTCATCTATTCTTTCTCTAGTAGATTTTTGCCTTCTCTTTTGTTTATTATTTTCAATTTCCCTTGATTACTATAATTTTCTTAAATACATAAATCTTCCCATCTGATTATTATCCTTAATTTCTTTCTGTTCTTATTTAGATATAATTTATTTTCTTGCTCTTTTCTGAAACTCAGCATTTATTAAAGCAAAATTTCTTTATCTCTCCATTGCCTTTTGCTTTCTTCCTTCCTTCAGTTATTTCAACTTATCATCAAACTACCATTTTGCTTTATGGTTTCTAGATTTGAGGCTAATTGTATTTGCTTCATCAAATTGAGTCCAAAGTTCTCCAGGTTTTGTATTTATCAAAATCTAACCTATTAAAAATTTAAAAGTTTAAACCATCTTTAAACCTTTATCTTCTTCATTTGATTTCATTGACACTGTAATTTTGCAAGGGACTTTGGTTGCAGTCAGTGTGAGGTTTTGTGATGGATGAGTGACTAGAGCTTCATCATCTTTGGTTGTGATATATTTATAGCCAGTGTTGGCATTGTCCTTCTAGTAAGATCTACAAGTACAGTCATTTTTAGGGGTGTATGTTTTTCCTGGCAGAATATTGAAATGGCTCCCATTTCTTTCATAGACTGCATTTTATCTAATCTCCTGTATGTGACCTGCCCATCATAAATACACCCTCAGATGTAAACACTGCCATAGTATAGCTCCTAATATTAGAATGCGCAAGTCTCTTCACCACAACAAAGTAGCTATCCATGAAAGTGATCCACAACCTTGCTGTTCTATAATTGTATACAGTTGATGAAGCCCAAGTTCAAATTTCTACTCTAGATGAAGCTAACATGTTATTTGGAATAGAAAACAATGAAAGAAAAGCAATGTCTGCCTTAGTGAGCATCTCAAGATGGTTAAGATTATTTCACCCTGAGAGTGAAATGGGTGGATAATTTTTCTAAATAAATACAACAAAAATGAGTTGGTCAGATGCTCTTTATAAGTCATCATGTCCTATTTTCTCCAAATCTGAAACCAATTCTGCAGCTATTTCTACAAAGCTAAACCATACTAAATCATAGATTAAAAAATCTATCTACAGGGTCACTAAGAATTGAAAATGACTTAATGGCACAGAATCAATCAAACGATCAGTCAAATGATATTCCATGTATCCTTGATATGTTTTCCTGAAACAAATACTATATAATTCCTGAACTCTGAGCAATTCTGAGCAATTCCTTAATCCAAAACGAAGGTTTTGTATGTGTTGTCTACCAGCATACACATTTAATTATTGTATTGGTTGTTTAATATGCAGCAGTGTTTTTTTCTTTAAATTGCTGCTATTCTTTTGCATGGGCATCTTATCTTCATAAAACAAAAGGTGAAAAGGTACTGAACTATAAGCTTAGTAGTCATCTGCCCCAAAATTATCACACTACAGGAAGCTGAGCAATTCATGGCCCAGGAACCACCAAACATTTTGTTTGCATGTTTGCTTGCAGGTCCTAAACTCATAAGGAATAACTGCCACTTGCCAAAAATAAATGGAATGAATTTTTACACCAATAAACTAAAAAAATTAACATGTGCATAAAACTAAGAAAACAACCTGGTGAAGTTAAAACAATAATAATGTCATAAATAATAAAATTAATTGACCTCTCCACTTGCATATGTCCTATAATTATCGGTTCACATCCCTGTTGCCCTGAACTGCCAAAAGAGATATTTAAAAACTGTTTATAGCTGGAGAGAAACCCTATTTCTTATTTGTCCTCTACTTTTCTCTGGTTTGTGCGAATTGGATCCAGAGAAAGAGATTTATTCTTGCTTTGTATATGTGTGTTGTAAAATTCCTTTTGGTGCTGTAAAACTGCTTTTGCCCTGCAGGTACAATTTCATTTTAACATTGTTCCACTGACATCTAGTTCAAATGAAATTTCATATTTTCCTCTCCTAACTTTAGTGATGAAGGGTTCTACAACAGAATTAATCCCTTCACATAAAATTTTGTTATACAAAATGCATTGTTAGATTTCATACCTGCATTCTGCATGTGTAGGGTATAAGCCATCTGCATGGGAATGGTTTCTAAAGTTCTAACCATAACAGGTAGGTAATTGTATTGACATTGAACATTTGTATCTAATTATTATTTTCATTGGAGAAATAAACTTATCTAATTCCAAAAGGAGGCATATAGATTCCTGTCAAGTTAAGAATGCTGTTCTTAACAAAGCTTGCTTCGGCTACATTGTTCAATGTATTATGACATCATTTCTTCACATTCCTTTTAGTTTTCAAAACAATAGAAAGGTAAAGGATTCCCCTTGGCAGTCATGTCTGACTCTAGGGGACAGTATCATCTCAGTTCTTAACCGAGGGAGCCAGCATTGTCCACAGACATTTCCATGGTCACGTGGCCAGCATGACTATCCACTGAGGCACATGATGTGCTTTTACTTTCCCTACTCACATGTGCATGCTTTGAACTGCTAGGTGGGGTGGAGCTGGGGCAAATAATGGGAGTTTACTCCATGGCACAGCACTTGGGTCACAAACCCAGGCTGTTAGCTTTCCAGCTAACAAGCTCAGTATCATTACCTGCTAAGCCATTGTGTTCCTCAAGACAATAGATATAGAACAGAATTACTGTATTTACCTGTGATTTCGTATGTTTCATAAGTAGATAGATGATAGACAGATAGATGATAGCTGGCTAGCTAGCTAGCTAGATTATAGTTTCTTTTACAATAATTGTATTAAATAAATTATATTTTTAATACTTAGATTACTTTCATGCAGGTTATTGCAACATAAAATCTATACAATTTCATTTAAGAAGGAAAAAGGGAATGTCTTCCAGAACAAAAGACAGAGTAAACTTAGGCATGAAATAACATTAAAAAAATGGCTTCAGGCCGAAGTTCCAAAGATCATAGCCAAAGATGATGATGATGATGATGATGATGATGATGATGATGATGATGATGATTGTTGTTATTTGTGCAGCATTTCGAAAAAGTGAGAATGGGTTTCATTTTAACTTCTTGGTTATACTGCAAAATGTCAGTGTTTACCTCTATGAAAAATGATGCCTTCCTGTTAGTCCTTTTAGTTAAATGCATCACGATGAGCAGAAATAATTATCCAGATATCAAACAAATTTACTAAGTAGTATCCTTAATTTTTCTACATCTAGTTAGTAGATATGTTGTAGAAAAACTTAAGATACCATTGTGAAAGAATTCTAGTGTCTTGTGTTTATCAGTCACAAATCCTATTATTAGTGACATCAACATTCAAGTCCTTGCATCTGCTGATATACCTTAATGGGATAAAAGCCATTCTCATTTTTGTGGGAGTGACACTTCCAATTCCTTCTTGCTTCAGTAACAGATTAATACAATATCAGTCTTTTCCTTGAAAGGAAGAGCCCTTCCTCTCTCTTCCCATCTTAATAAATCAAAGAGATGCCCATAAAAACACACATGTATAGAAAAGCAAGTTTTCATTTTAAGAAGCAACCATTCTACAACTAAAAGTTATAATTACCCTTAGGGATCCTCAATATTACAACTATTTGACTGTAGTAGATTTTCTGTAGTTACTGTCATGTCATATAAAATTACAACATATCTGCTTCCTGAAATCCCTGGATTTCTGAACAGTTAAAAGATCTCAGTATTAGTAAATGCCTCCCCTTATGGGTGGAGACTAAGATATGCCTTTGCTGAGTTAGTAAACTGCTGCACAATGCCTTTTTTTAAAGTCATAGAACAGCTATGCATTTGAATGTAATTCTTACTTCGATGCCTAACCATCCTGTGTGTATTTACTTTTCCCTTCATGTAAACTGGTTGTGTATTCTTCAATTAATGTAATCTGTTTCTGCTTGGATTCCCTAATTGCTAAACATTCTGATTCTTTTTTTCTGGCTCAAAGCCCTCGAAAACCTATTATCAAATTGCCTTTTGTAATAATCCTGTGGCCTATAATTAATTCATGTGTGTCTATAGGAGATGCAAGATAAAAGCATTATGTAGGGCTTAAATCAAGCTTTAAATAAGTTAACCCAATTAAATCAAGACCCATCAGGCAAGGTGTTGGGAATTGGGTGTTGCTAGATTGCAAATAATAACAAACAATTGTGTGATAAACATTTCTATTATTCATGCAGTATAAAGCTTAGGACTCCTTTTTTTTGGAAGATTCGAATTAAATAATACACTGTAACTTGGAATAAAGACATCTGAACTATTTGAAAATAAAATTTCTGTTAGGGGATACAGTGAAATACTGTATCTTAAACTGAAATTGGAACTTCTAATTGCCTTTAAATGTATAGCAACATTGCAAATGCATATATAATGAAATATTTGTATAACTGACCTGCCTGCATAATTTGGGGATTCGTCTTTGTTTCAATTTGTATTAATGAAATTCAACAGCAATTTATGGTCCAAAGAAAACAATCCTTATCAACTTGGATACCTGTAGGAAAATGGATAGAGAGAAGGAAAGGAAAAAATAGGGGAAGTACTGAATTAAAACAAACATCAGAATAATAGTCTATATAGTTAAATAAGTGCAAAAAAAGGAGTGAATAATAAGTTTTTAAAAACAGGAAAAAAAACTATCAGCTAGGGAGGAAACAAGGATACAGCTAGGGAATTGGTCTTCTACTGAAAAAAGCCGATTAAGAACTATACTTCATATGTGCATTTAGTTATTGTAAATAAAGTATGTTGACAGAGAGAGAGAGGGAGGGAGGGAGGGAGAGAAAGAGCGAGGAAGTGTGAGAAATGTATTTTATTTACAATAACTAAATGCACATATGAAGTACAACATAAAATCAGATGAGGCCCTGTAATGCAATAGAGAAAACCTTTTCACAGAAACTGTTTTTAGTTTGTATAAATAGGAGATTTGGGAATTTTTACCATAGTTTCACACCAATTATTCCAAAAAATAATTTCTAATACTGGTTATTCTTTGGACACCTAGAGAATTCTTAACCCCACATTGCATGTATAATGTCTTCTCTCAGAGATTTTGTATGGAGTTCAAAGTTCATTGGAGGAAATTTTCCATCTTGAGGAGAATGTGTGTTTGCTGGAAGAGAGAGGCAGCACGTAGCAAGGAAAGAGTTTTGCCGAAAACAGTTTCACCAGCACCCCAGAAAAAGGTAGCTGCTATCATCCCATGTGACCTGTCAATGGAGTGGCCTGTCCTCCTTTCCTACCCCAATATGCTTAGCTTTGAAAGTTTTGATGGGTCATAAGGGGTCTGTTGTAATTTTGACACATCTCTAAGTGACCTGTCATATAATTGAAAGACTATCTGTATTCAAGGCAATATTTTGATCTTCTCACATCTGATTTGTTTCACTCATTTGTCTTAACTGATTTGTTTAGAGGCAAAGAAATTTACTAATTTTTCTCAATGTGCAAGTTGGCCAGAGCTTTCAACTTTTTATTTCTTTTTTCAGCAAAATATCTCATTATTTCGGCTGTTCCTTTGCAATGCTTTCTATCAATTGAGCATTTGACATTGAATGGTCAACTATGAAAACACTAAAAAGGAGAATCAATTTCTAGGTAGAACCATACATTTCTATGAACATGGATATATATTTTCCTCCAAGTAGGTTTTTTATTTTTTTTAATGAGGAATAAAAATATAACTCTAAAGTTGAAAAGTATGGGAGGAATGTATAGGAAGGAATACTGAAATTAACCTTTGCAGGCATAAAAAAATGTTTTGAATATATGTTGACAAGTAACAATCAGTGGCTTCATCCCAGAAGGTCATAAATTTCCTTATATATTTTCCAAAAGCCTAGGAATCAATTGTCTACTTTTCCCTTGCACTAAACCGGGCATGGGTGTGGCCAGCGTGTGACTTATCTGGCCCGTGGGCCATGAGTTTGACAGCCCTGGTCTACAGATTCACAATGTACTATTCATTGAAACTATGAGGCAGTGCCTTTAGTTCATGGGATACAGTGCCATAACCTGCAAAGTTCAGGTGTTTAGTATTAGCCACTTCCAGAAACTTCAGAAATTATAAAGCCTTGAAGGTTGTAGTTTTTATAGAAGAGGTTAGCTAGAATTTTTTTCTATGTATCATTAAAATAATTGATTCTCTAATGGGATATATTTCAGAATGAGAACAGCAGGATTCTGACACTAAACTGTAAGCATAGCCCTTTTTGGGGCATATATTGGCTCCCAGTTGCCCTCCGGGTGAGATTCAAGGCGCTGGTGCTCACCTATAAAGACCTGAATGGCTTGGGCCCGGAATATTTAAGGGGACACCTGCTGCCAGCTTCCCACCACCCGGTCCGCTCACACAGGGAGGGCCTTCTCCGGGTGCCGTCGGCCTTAGTATGTCACCGGGCAGTGCCCAGGGGAAGGGCTTTCTCTGTAGGAGCTCCCACCTGGTGGAATCAGCTCCCATTGGGCCTACGCACAGTTCCTGACCTCCGCTCCTTTCGGAAGGAGCTGAAGAATTGGCTCTTTGCACTAGCCGGCCTAGACTGAGGGGTTTTTAAAAAGCTATGTTGGGCTAATTGTTCTGATTTAATTCTTTTTTAATTTTTATATTGCATGTCTTTTAAAGCCCTGTAAACCACCCTGAGTCCTTCTGGAAAAGGGTGGTATATAAATATAATAAATAAATAAATATATATATATATAGAATGCCACAGTTCATATAGGTGGAGTTTGAAGAATGAGGCTCTTTTTCCTGAGGACATTATGATTCAAGCTGCTATTACATTTTCAAATGAAAGCAGTGATAATACTATAAGTACAACAAAGAATTTTGCTTAAATGTAATCAACCCTGAGGATAAACTAAATGACTGATGGCTGTGCTGATGTGCAATGTAGAGTGATCAAAGCAGGTTCTACACTTAATGACTAGAAATTGAAATGAAATATCAACTTAAACAAATGGTTAAAATTTTATTTCTTTTGATGTCTTCCATGATTCTCAGGATCATTGGAAAGGAGCTTTTTAGAAAGGGGTAAGATCTGAAAATATATCATAAAGCTTTGTTTTCTTTCATTTATTTTCTATAACGTGAAATAATAACCTAAGCAACATCAGCAGAAATGATATTTATACTCCAGTAACAATCAGAATTAAAAGATTTCTGGCCTACTTCTTAGCCGTTCCAAATTGAAAGCAGTTTTTCATATCACTCAGCTTCTCTAATAGCCTTAACAACCCATCCCAATTGTAGATTCCAGAGACCATTCATAATGAACAAATAGGAATGTTTTATTGTCAGATTTCTGCCTTTTTGTTTTAGTGACTAAACCAGTCTAAAGGTTCCCCTCACACATGTGTGCTAGTCATTCCCGTCTCTAGGGGGCAGTGCTCATTTCCGTTTCAAAGCCAAAGTGCCAGTGCTGTCCAAAGACATCTCCATGGTCATGTGGCTGGAATGACTAAACTCCAGAAGCACACAAAACGCTGTTACCTTCCAACCAAAGGTGGTCCCTATTTTTCTACTTGCATTTTTACATGCTTTCGAACTGCTAGGTTGGCAGAAGCTAGGACAAGTAACGGGAGCTCACTCTGTTACACAGTGCTCGGGATTCAAACTACTGAATTGCCGACTTTTCTGGTCGACAACCTCAACGTCTTAGCCACTGAGCCACTGAGCCACTGCGCCACTGCGCCACTGCGTCCTAATTAAACCAGCCTAATTCATAATAAAAGAGGAAATGCAAGAATAACAGCATATCAAAATAAAATAGACCAAATATTTTCAAAATCTTTTAAAAAGAATACTTTTCTTTGAAAAATATAAATGACATTTAATTGAGAATTTAATCTGAATGTATGTATGTGGAACAAATACTTGACCCCTGAGTTAAGACACCTCTACATTTTTATATACAGTATTTCAGTACAAAGGTTGGATAATACAGTAATATAGAAGCATCTGTTCAGTCCCAAAATCTTGGTAAGTAATGTGTTGTATTATACAACAATAGTACATTTTTCTGTACAAAATGTTCTTATATCTGTCTATGCCCCCAGGAATTTCTCATGTCCTACATTTCATATACATTTGATGCTGGTTCAACCATCAAGCATTCATGTAATCAGCGTGCACTAGAAATCCAACTTTCCATTTTATATTTACATTTTGGTCCCAGCAAAATATATCTTCCATCTGGTTGGCTTCTCTAATAAACATTATTTTAAATGAAAAAGAGCTGTGTTGCCTTTTGCTTTAGTGGAAATGTTTTTCTTTTATTATGAATATTTGTTTCAGGGGACTTGACAGATCATGCCAACTGGCACTGGTTGTTCATTCAGCACCAAGGATTGGTGGAGAATACAGAAGAGGATAGGACAAAGGAGATGCTTACAAATGCCAGTTGTGTTGAAAACCTACCTCAAACAGACAATGTCATCACTCTGGAAGCAGCAGTATGATGCCTTAACTTTTAATCTTTACTTTCTGTGACCAATGGAAAGCTTTTGGCCAGATGTTTTGCCAGTTAAGTAGCAAGAAAATATTTGGCACAGACCCATCAAACATGAGACAAGGTCAGAAACATTTGGAATAGCTTTACTTATGATGTAATTGATCAACAATTACATTAGTATTTATGATTCAGTGAGCTGAAGGATGCTAGGCCTATTATTGGAAACAATTAAATGTGTAATCCATATTGATTCTGGTTGGGATGACCTGAAAGGGCAAAGCGGGCAGAAGAAGGCAGGCCAAAAACTGGAAAGTTAGGATGTGAAATTCCAGAAGGCTAAAGAAAAAGGCGATCCAAGGTGGTAGAGAAGAAAGATCACATGAAAAAGCCAGTACAAATCTCACTTTGAAGGAAACAGAGATGATAAATCTGAGGGGGGGAAAAGCCTGAAGACAGAATTCAAGAAAATAAACTCTAAAGAGAAAAAGTGATTGCAGAAATTCTTTGTAAATCTAATGCTAGGGAAATAGGAGCTTCTGACAAGATGGGAAACAAAGAGATGTGCTGAACAGACAGCAGTTCAAAAGCAAAGGTGTCTTCCTCTCCAGCCCCATAGTTCAAGCCATATAGAACCTAAGATTATTGAAACTCATTTTGGAACCCAATCAGTGGTGGGATTCAATTTTTTTTACTACCGGTTCTGTGGGTGTGGCTTAGTGGGCATGGCTATGCTGTCAGCCAATCAGAGGTGGTATTTGCTGGGGTCAGCCAATCAGAGGTGGTTCTCACAACCAGTCAAAATTAGCGCCACTGGTTCTCCGGAACCTGTCAGAACTGGCTGAATACCACCTCTGATCCCGATAGTAGAAAACTCTTTCCAGCGAGAAAACCCAACAATTACTTCAACTGTTCTCCTGACATCCTGAAACTGCTTCTTTGTTTGCCTTGATGGCACATGGGCCACAATTATCTAAGGAAGTGGAAGACTGGATGTATCCAAGACTGGAAAGCAGACACTTGCTTGATAGAATCAAGAAAGGTAAAGAAAGGAGGCACAAGGGAGATGAGCAAAATAGAGTTGCACGATAGAAGGAGTTGGCTGCTGGCCAGAGGGAAAGTGATAAGCTGGAAATACCCAAGCCAAAACACTAAGAGAAAATGAGAAACAACGTTATTTATTCTACTTGTGAAGTTTAAACATTGCACGTGTATAAAAGCAAAAGGTTAATTACAAAGCACATTGTTGTTTGCAGAGAAAATCTGTTAAATTCTGAAAGGTTTGAGATCCAGAAAAGCTGCTCTCAGTTTGTTCAGTCACTGCAGGGTCAGATAAATATGCATTCCTGATATAGAGCTGCTGCTTATATTCATGGAAGGTACAACTTTTAACGTACGTACCCTTTATCCATAATTCAGTGCTATGATTGGAAAGCCTTGCAAAAACTGCATGGATGCTTCTTTGGCATGGGATTGGGACATTTATTGTCTCTGTGTGTGCATTAAATTCTTGATTGGCATGGCAGTAATCTTTAGATGAACATTTCCAGGGTAAGAAATTGAAAGTAAACCTAGACACAGGCTAGGATTTCATTCACTCAATATGCTCTGGTGGAATGGCTCAAAAGATAGTCTCTAGATTCTATTGTGTTATAAGGATCTGAAAAGGTTGATACACTGGCTAACCTATATCTGCAGCATTGTGAAAGTATGACCTGTCACACAGGTAACACTGGAAAGTGCTCCCATATCCATTCTTCTGCAACAAGATCTTTTCAAGAAAAGGAATACAGAAGTTCTGTTGGATTGAAGACCATATCAAACTTCCGTGGTCATTTGGAATCCAAATTGGAAAGAGTTGGGTAAAAAGTCTTAAATGATAAAATGGTGTGTATAAGCATCACTTTACTCTTAAATTCCCCCCTCCAATTCTTCTTTTCCTTTTTGCAAATTAGGCCAGGATTTTTCCTCCCACTCTTTCAGGGAATAATAAAATGGATGCAAGGAACCCTCGTGGGTCTCTGGTCTGCATTTTTTGCATACATTTTAATATTTGTATTTTATGTTTTTTAATATGTTGTAAGCTGCCCCGAGTCCTGCAGGAGCAGGATGGCATATAAAGGGAGGCATATAAATTTGATTAATATTATTATCATTATTACTATGATGATGATGATGATGATGATGATGATGATGATGATGATGATGATGATAATAATAATAATAATAATAATAATA
>JANHFR010006652.1:100441-110724 GCA_032468015.1 Mimophis mahfalensis | reverse complement strand
TCCCAGCTTCTGCCAACCTAGCAGTTCAAAAACATGTAAAAATGCAAGTAGAAAAATAGGGACCACCTTTGGTGGGAGGCTAACAGTGTTCCATGTGCCATTTAGTCATGCCAGTCACATGACCACAGAGATATCTTTGGACAATGCTGGTTCTTCAGCTTTGAAATGGAGATGAGTACCACTCCCTAGAGTTGGGAATGACTAGCACATATGTGTGAAGGGAACCTTTACCTTTACCTCAACTTAGGTATTTCTTGACAGTAATAATAGTACAGTCAAGCCTAATAATATGATTCAAATGAGCCATGCTTGTTAATTAAGAATTGCTTGTTCTATCTTGCTCCCAGCTAAAGTGGGGCTATGCACAGTTTATTATTTTATTAATAACTAGCTGATAACCCGGCTTCACCTGGGTATTTATGAAAATTTATCCCAGCATTCTTTGCTTCATTTGCATACCTTGCTTCTATTGACTGGAGAGCCTCTGATTTGCATGCCTTCCCTGGTAACTGCCTGCACATGCTCAGTAGAGCTTGGCTGTGAAATGTCAGTGGAGGTGTCCATTTTGGCACCTTTTTGGGGGGGAAGACACAAAGACTTTTGTGACAGCCACACACATACACTAGTGTTTGTCTCCAGAGTACGAGGTACATGCCTGGCAAGTTTGGGGCAGATTGGTGTAGGGGTGGAAGAGCCTATTCGGGACATACCCACAAACACCAACACTGAACACATCTCTGTTATAGATATAGATTAGTGCCAGCAGTTGCCAAGTATTAACACTGACTCGAAAGCAAAAGAAAAAAAGGCAATTGTAATTTACACCACAAATTAGATCTTAGCTATCTTAGCCTGATAGCAAGGCCAAGTACTATATTGACTTAACTGTATCTCCATTGCCTATTCTATTAGAAAGTGGCTATATATTGTGCCTATCATATTACCTGGTGTTTTATCCTTTTAACTAGGTATCCTAGGGATGGAAACCTTCTGTACGTAAGGCATGTTCTGCTACTAAGATACAGCCATGGTTCCTATTCCTTTACTTTTAACTTGACTTTTTCTGGTACTAGAATGAGACAACAAGAGCTATCCTATCTTTGAAGATTCAGTTTTTCTCAGCCACATTCTTATTTGTGCTGTAAAAAGTAAATAACTTTATTACACCTTTTCATAACCTTGTGCCATTTAGCTATGTTTGACTTGAGATACTCGAGGGTAAAATCCAAAACATGATGGTATTGAACTTTATATGATAGAAAGATTTTACCTAGCAGATATATTTACAGATAAACAATTAATCATAATTTGTTTATCATTAAAATGTGGCAAAAATATTTCACTGCTCTTTATGTAGTATTTTTTCAATCCTTTTTCAAAAAAAGATGAAAATGTTATCCCTAGACTATTTCTCACATAATTATCATTGATTAAAGTAGAATATCATCTCCATCATTAGGGAGGTAGTTATGATAATCAAATGATTCTCCACAGTTTTGGAGAGAAAAGGTTTCTGAATATAATTAGCTGGGTAAGATTCTGACTGGCAGAATGTTAGGTGACTGGAGCCTTGATCTGCTAAAGGAGTAAAATGCTGCATAAGATCAACTTCTGAATCCAATTATAAAAACTATATATCAGAAACAACATCTTCCATTTAAGAATTTCGTAAAGTATTTCTATATATCTTTTATTTTACAATATCCTAGTTGTATGCCTTATTATTCGTTATAAAATAATTCCATGCAATAATTTCAATTGTTTGCATTGATGATTCTTACACAATAGTTGCCAAGGAAAGTACAGTTAAAAGAAGCTCAAAGAATCAACATGTGCTTGTACAGCATCATAGCTATCTGTCATCTATTTAATTATTGCTTTTGTTGAATTCCCTAAAAAGGATAATAATCATTTAAATATATGGGGGAAATGAAAAATAATCAGTTCAGTTATTTTGTTTCCCAGTGTCATCACCTTGTACTAATAAATATTTATAGTAATAAATATTACTATGGTACTTAGTAAATAAATAGAAATTTAAGCCCCTTCTGAATTAGTCCATGAAACTCAATGTAATAAATATGAGAAACAGTGCTTTCTGGTCATTTCTACATATTATAAGGAAATTGGTTGCTTATTGCTTGCTTGCTTGATTCTGTGCCATCAAGTCAGTACCAACTCTTAGTGATCACATAGCTAGATGTTGCCCATGATGATCTGTCTCTAACTTGATCTTTCAGATTTTCCAATGTGCAATAGCACATTTCCCAGAATTAGAGTATTCTCCAAGAGCTAGGTCATTGCATAATGTCTCTGAATTTGGGTCTGGATATTTGTGCTTCTGTAAGAAGTCTGGATTTGTTAGATGACAAATTGGTTTGTTTTCTTGGCTGTCCATGGTATTGTCAGAGGTCTGTTCCAGCACCAAAGTTCAAAAGCATCAATACAGTACTTTTGAACTGTTCTGCTTTTCCAGAATCCAACTTGGCTTCATAGAATATAACAAAAAATACCATTGCTTGTGCTGTTCTGACCTTTACGGGAACAGAAGCATCGCAAGATTTGAATATTTTTGCAAAGACCTTCATGGTTGTTCTACCAAGTGCATGTCTGCATCTCAGTTTCTTTATTCTGATAGTTGATCCTAAAAGGCTGAAGCTATCTACTATTTCACTGTCTTCAATAGCAGCTATAAGGGTGGGCTATTGTACCTATTTGACTATCTTTATACTTTATGATAGTCTGGTGTTTTCATTCTGGTCCTTGACTTTAATACTAGAGTTTGCAAGATCCTTTGCATGTATGGCTGTCACATTACTATTGCTAAGCACATTGATTTGTGCTTAAACAGATTGTAAGCCGCCCTGAGTCTCCGGAGAAGGGCGGCATTTAAATAGGATTAAAAATAAATAAAATAAATAAAAATTACCACATTATAATAATATAACTTCATCTTCTACTAGTAGTGGTTCTTGTAAGTAGGGAATAGAATTCACAGTATCTTCATTGTTGATATCTCTTTGATGTCATTTGAATTAGTTACTAATTAGTGTATTAGTTACTACTATTGATATCTTTTTGCATACTAATTCCAGGTTGGAACTACCTTCGGAGTTCTTTTCCTGTTTTTTTCAGTCTGTTTCCATCTTCAATGTCTTTATAGATATTGTTATAATAATACTTCTTGTCTCTTCTAACAACTTAAAATTCTTTGACTCTTCTGGGAGGGTTTTTTTTTTTTTTTGGTCTTTTCCTCTTTGTTATTTCCACTGTTTGCTCTGACACTCAGTTTTCTTTCTTTTCTTTCTTCATTTTTGGCAGTCTCTCTTCACAGTCATTTTTAACCACTTCTTTATTGTTCATTATGTTTTTTTTCTCATTTTTATTGGAATAATGTTAGTAACTAAGGATGATTTTACAACTCATTTTCATAAATATATGACTGCAGCAAACAGAATTTTCATTTAATCCGTCATCATAGTTTTTCATCAAGTTGATTCATCATTTTGTGAATTATCCAAGAAGTAATGTTTTTTAAAAAGTTTTTTTCAGACATTACATAAACAAATAGAAGAGAAAAATATTCCTTTTAGATTGATATAGTCATTGCAGGTTCTGGATAAATTGCATATGTGTGGAAGATTCTTATCATGTATATTGGACCAGAGTACCAATCTTGTGAGCAACCACCTCGTCTTAAAACTACATTGCAACTTGTTTAGTAGAGATAGGGGTTAATTTTAAACTGTTTTGAAAAAAATCCATGTTGTTATTTATCTTGTTTTTAGACCTTAAATCTATCTCCTTGACTGCCCTTCATTCTCTTTATTTATTCTGATTGGTTTGCATGACTTGGATATTTATTACAAAGTCCTTACTTCTTTGGCTAGTGATCAAAGGTTGCAGGACAAATATCTAAACTCCAAGATGACTGCAATTCCTTTCTCCCAGACAAATATATTAGCAAGCCAGAACAAATGTGGATATTGTTAATATCTTGTAAATTTCATGTAAGTATTTTAAATAATTGCCAACATCATAAAAAAATGCAAAGAACCACCACAAAAATATCTACATCTGAAGGTGTGTGCTCCCAAATGTCTAAACCTGTTGTGTCCAACCTTGGCAATTTGGGGACTTCAACTTTCCGAATTCCCCAAGCAGCCATCAATTTGTGGAGTTGAAGTCACAAATTGCCAACTTTGGACACACTGGTCTAAAGGTTATTTTTTTCAGTCTGAATCATAAATATCAGGTTGCCATCAGTGAGAAAAGAAATTGATTACATAAAATTGCCAGTTTTGGGCAGATTAAACATTCTGTTAATCTTGGGGAGAAGGTATTGTTATCTACTTTTAGTTCCATAGATTGGGAAAAGCAAGGTACAAGATAAAATATGTAAATAATAGTTGATATGGTTTTTTAAAAATCTGGGCATATGTTATCATTGGATTGGAGAGAACAGGATCCTGCTGCATTGACAGTCATTAAATAGCTAAATTTCATATTCCTCCAAGAAATTCATTTAAATACACACTTGTAATGTGTATTATTTTGTTGACCCAGAAAAAATGTATAAAATACACAAATATTGACAACCTAAATCATTGGGTCAAATTATTTTATACTATTAATAAGGTGTACAGATAGTCCTGACTTATGACCACAACTGAGACCAAAATTTCTGTTGTTAAGTGAGTTTCATTCCTTTTCTTGCTACAGGTGCTAAGTGAAGCACTGTAGTTGATAAATTAGTAACCCAGTTGTTAAGTGAATCTGGCTTCTCCATTGACTTTGCTCCCAAGGTCACCTTTTATGACCCAGCAATGATCATGAATATGAACCAGTTGCCAAGCATCTAAATTTTGATCACATAATCAAGGGGTTGCTGCAAACATCATAACGGTGAAAAATAGTCATAAGTCACATTTTCAGTGCTGTTGTAACTTTGAACAGTCACTAAATGAACTGTTGTAAGGCAAGGACTACCTGTATATCTAAGATATTACTAAATAAGCATATGGCAAAAAGTCCCTAAACTCAATTCCCCTTATACATTTTTTTTACAAACAATCAGTTAAAACATAATAATTATTGAACTTGTATGCCGCCCTTCCCCCGAAGGACACAAAATACAAACATTAAAAAACATAAAACATGAGTAATTACAAGTGGACCAGGAAATAAGCAATAGGTTCATGAAATGTGTATTTGGATTTGCGGCAGGACGATATCAGTCAGAGAGGATAGCATACAAATAAAGTAATATAGATTAAAAACTACTTTCCAGATCTGTTTCAAATGTACATCATTTACATTCATCATTTATAAGTTTGGACAAACTTAGATCTAGGAGAAAAACTTTTTGGATTGCACAGTATGGCTTTTATTTTAGTTTTTAGTTTTTCTTTTTATAAGCAATATGTGCAGAATCATTTAAAACCATAACTATACCTTAACTTTTCATCCACACACCAGCTGGCAAGGAATGAAATACTGATTCTAAGGCTAGCAGACTTATTGCTTTAGAATTGGTGATTTTTGTGGCATGTGTATAATAGAATCCCATATTGAGCAGAATAAAAAATAGATTTCTTGTATTATATAATACACCATACACTGCATTCACAGCTAATTAACATAGAAAGTCCCTTAGCAACTTTTCCGCATTTGAACTTCTTGAAAAATGTAGCAGTGAAAAAAATAACTTCATTATCACTATGCTGTGTTTCTTTACAAAACAATGTTTCAAAAATATTTAATTCCAACTATGCAAAAAAAATTTATGAAACATATTAACATATTATTAAATGTATTATTAAGGTATCCTTAAGTGTGTTCTAATAAGATACCAAATGCTAATGACTGTTTGCAACGCCTGTTCAGAAATTTAATTCAAAGGCAAATTGATTAGATTGCTGAATTAATGACTGAACAGAATTGAATTTCTGAATAGAATTAGAAAGTCAAATCAGATTGTAGGATTAGAAGCTTTCAAATCAACTTGAACAATTTTGGTTCTTCTGAAAGGCACAGAAATGGATTTTCCCAAATCAAAATTTATCTCTATTTTTTGTTTGTGATGTATTTTTTGTATTTTATAATTACAAAAACAAATATTTAAAAAGTGCAGACCAAATTTGCCCCCTTCATTCTCAGGGATGGACACTTTTTCCAACTTTATTCACTAATCAAAGCCCCAAAGGTATTTTTTCAAGAGGTACTTTCTGGGGGTTTTTTCTTTCAAGATGTTTCGCTTCTTATCCGAGAGGCTTCTTCAGCTCTTGCATGCTTCTTGGATAAGAAGGGAAATGTCTTCAGCTCTTGAAAGCTTGTTGAATGGGAAGCAAAACATCTTCAAAGAAAAAATCCACTTGCCTCTTGAAAAAGCCCCTTTTGGGCAACTATGACCTGGACAACTGAGAATCTCCATAGTCACTAATCAAAGGAAAAGTGAACGCAGTTAGAATTGTGATGAGAAAGGTCTGCTCAGCACATCAGCACTATCATTTTTTTTCATAATAGCTTCAATAAAGATTCCTCCGTACTCTCTTTTCAGGACCTTGGAATACCTGATCTATGATAAGATTCTTCCAACATTGTTTTCCATGGGCTTCATGTTTTCTGTTATCTACGCTTCTTTTTACTATTCCATTACATCTAACTTAGACTAAAATGTGTTTGTCTTTTTCCTTCATTCCTTGTACTTCTTTATTATGTGCCTGCCAAACCAGTCTGATCTGGCTGTTAGTGCAACTATTTATTTTCTTTTAGTATTGGCATTCTATTGGCCCTTGACATATGCTAAGTGTCTCATGCCTGTTTAATCTTTGGATGAAGCACATGTAGGTTTTCAAAACAATGAATTTGCTACTATGGATGTATACTGTGCACTCTGGCTGGTATATTATGCCTACAGCACATCTTTCTGTCAGATGACTAATACTTGCATTATCGTATTTGTCAGATAAAGCCCTGTAGGAAAAAATGAGTAATCCTTATTATATACATAATTTATAGAAGAAAAAATTCTTGGTGATCTATAGCTATTAGCGCAGAATTGAAATATTCCACTCTGAATCTCTGTTTATTTTAACCTTATGTGTTTGGGGTTTTGTGCCTTCCAAGTTCTACCCAATATTTACTTGACAGTTAGATCATTCATATTTTCCCAAAGTAATACGTTCCAAAGAATGGTCGTGTTTATTTTAAATGTTTGTTACATTGAGTTCCATAGTCATTGTTAGAAATATATTCACAACTGTACAGGAGGGTCTGAAATACATCTATGTTTATCTTGCATTATCTTGCAATTAATGTGAATTATTATTGTGAATAATGCTATCCCTCTATCTATCTATCTCTTTCTCTCCCTCCCTAGAAACGTAGCTAGATATATTCAACAAAGCACGTGTGACTATCATTTTCTAAAAGATGGCTGCTTTGTTTTTCATTGTTTCAAAGGTTCTTTTGAGCTGAAACATCCGAATAAATAAGAGTCTATGTCAGTAACAGTTGAGAGTTTAGAAAAACCAAATACATTACATTTTTTTTTCCTTTTCTATTCTATATATCTTAGATGGCTGAGAAATTGCCAAGGCTACAAATACCACACTGAATCCCTTTTTTTTGTTATTACCATCTCCTTACAATTATTGTATTGAGTTTTGATGTAAAAAAAAACCCTTCCCCAAACAAAAACATTCTTTTAATAATGCTTATCCCATACTATTACAAAAATAACCTGCTATTTCCAGCAAATGTAAAATCCATTTTCACCGTCTGTATATCTGGATCATTCATTTTCTTCCTATAAAACTGCAGTTTACCTGTAATGAGATTTTTTTAAAAAGAGGGAAGTAGAAAGTCACAAAGAGAAAAAGAGGAAGAGAAAAAAACTCAGAACAAATAAAACAAATCAGTTTATACCATGACGGATTAGTATTTAATCAAAAATTTCTGACACAAACCAGTGCACAGAGAATGGGGAATTGAATGCATTGTTTGAAGGAAGCATTCATTTTTTTATAAAGACACTGATCAAAACCGGGCATGAAACACTCAGAAACATTGAGAGTGCTGTTGTTAGACTTAAGTTTAGATTTAAACTCTGATTAAATATAATTATTGTTGACAAATCAGGATTCTATGTCTATTGTGTTGTTTCTTTAACAAGGAAGCATAGTTAGTCCATGACCTGAAATTATCCTGGACTAATTGTTCCTATTAAAGTGGCAACTGAGGCTAATGGTTCAGAAGTGCATTCTCCAACTTTGACCTTGACAAATTATCACCTTACCTGGTGAAAGAGAAACTAGCTAACTAGCTAGAGACCTAATTTGCCCAACCATCAAGGAAATGCTGCTGATGTACCTTTTGGGGGGACTCTCTGGAACAGTCTGCCCCACTGACCTCTGCCTTGTCTTCTCCTTATCTGTAAATAGGTTTTTCTTTTGTTTATGGATGACGTCAAGGTAAGGTTGCGGGGTGCTATGGCTTCCAGCTGTAGATGGTTGAAATAATTTGTTTTGTTTTTAATGCTGCGTTTGCCTGAGGGTGGGAAAGAGAGAGGTTAGATAAATGTGTGCCTATACCTTGGGTTCTAAGTAACAGTTAACAACAGTTAATTTTTTTTCTCCACAGAGTGTAATCTCAGCTAGCTAAGAAGCTATTTATCCTGTATTCATCTATTATTTTGGGACTGTGACTTTCAGCATTTCATTCAAACCTCAAGCACGGAATAAAAAAATATAAGGGCAATTCATAATAATTTGATTTCATGAGCATTATATACATAATATATGGACATCCACAATGTGAAAATTACACAAAAGTCCAATAAGAAAAGTTCTGATTTCATATGTTTGCAAGGAGTTAAAATATTTTGCTAATGCTGGCACTGGAATTTTCCTCCCAAAAAAAAAGCTCTTTGAAAATCAGTAGTAAAATATGTATGGAAATGTTTTGTTAGAACTGGGTGTCAGAAGCAAATGCCGAACTAAATCCACTAGATTTGGGACAAAATGATTTAGGCTTGGGATTCTTTTTTTCAAATTGAAAAAGAAAAAAAAAAGACTGTTGTAGTTCTCTAGTAATATATTATTTTCTCAACCAAGATAGCTGCAGTCCAGTCAAATAATACAGTTGATGTGAAGATTTGTTCTCCCCAATCATACAGTTCAATTTTATATTCTGTTATCTCTTGCAGCGAAGGAGTCAAAAACAGAAAAGACAAAAGGCAGTCAACAATTTGTAGCTATTACCTGGCTAACCCTTGAATTGTAGTTTGATTATATTGGATTGTCTATAGGGAGTACTGACCTTGCAGCATTTTATATGCTTTTGCTTGAGTAGACTTTGTGGAAAATGCTTAGTTCTGAAAACCAAGCAAATCAATACATAGTGTGTTTTTTTTTTTTAAAAGGAGCAGCAAAGAAATTGCATGAGAAGTAGGTCATTCCATCAAGTATTTTTAACATTTTCAACTGAAGGTTTATGAAGTCATCTCTAGCATTCACTTAGTCTGGTGAAGCATAATGTAGCCAGAAAGAAACAACTTCTACACTATTGGAGTTGACATTCTGGTGGACAACTAGGATTCCACTCCATTGGCCATGCTGTTTGGACATCAAAAATTTCAATAACCTTTGGAAAAAATCTCCAATTCTCTTATTTTGTTTTATGTCAATATTATATTAAGTTCTCCAAGGAATCCTAAATTAACTATGATGGATAATAAAGCTACAGTGTTAAGTTATTCCTAAATATCGAATTATTCTTTCTTGGTATCCTTGTACCCAATTATGAAACAATGGCAATTAAATGTAAAATGTTTTTACCTAAAGCCATTTGCTTTCTTGACTGAAATTATTTCTGGCAGGTTAGGCTGCACAATTCAATTCTGTTTCAAAAGAACATGTAGAGCTATTTGCAATATTGGAATTATGAAGAAAATTGCAGATGGAAAAATGCAATATATCACAAGGATCAAATTCCATACAGTTGCAGTGCTGCTCTGAAGTATATCTTTTGTGCAAATACTAGATAATATATACTACAGAATAGGTGTCAGATACATTACACAGGATAATATACCTTTATAGTATGTATAAGTTGTGAAAGAAAAATATATATTTTATATTTGGCTTCATAAATATATATTTTACAGTATCTGTCTGTCTGCCTGTCTGTCTGCCTGTCTGTCTATCTGTCTATCTATCCATCCATCCATCCATCCATCCATCCATCCATCCATCCATCCATCTATCTATCTATCTATCTAT
>JANHFR010006652.1:44529-57114 GCA_032468015.1 Mimophis mahfalensis | reverse complement strand
TTTTGAAAGTCTCCAGTGAGCGAGCACCCACAATTTCTGGAAGCAAGTCATTCCATTAATTAATTGTTCTAACAGTCAGGAAATTTCTCCTTAGTTCTATGTCAGTTCTCTCCTTGATTACCATAGTTTCCACCCATCACTTCTTGTCCTGCCTTCAGGTGCTTTGGAGAATAGCTTGACTCCCTCTTCTTTGTGGCAACCTCTGAGATATTGGAACAGTGCTGTCATGTCACTCCTAGTCCTTCCTTTCATTAAATTAGACATTCCTAATTCCACAACCATTCTTCATATGTTTTAGCCTCCAGTCCCCTAATCATCTTTGTTGCCCTTCTCTGCACTCTTTCTAGATTCTCATGATCTTTTTTTATATTGTGGAGACCAAAACAATATAGCATTCCAAGTGAAATCTTATCAAGGCATTATAAATTGGTACCAACACTTCATGTGACCTTGATTCTGTCCTTCTATTAATGCAACCTAGGACTGCAGTGGCCTTTTTTGGCAGCTGCAGTACACTGCTGGCTTATATTTAAATGATTGACCGCTCTTGCAGTTACTACTATTGAGCCATATACCATCCATTTTATACCTGTGCATTTCATTTCTCTTGCATAAATGTAGAACCTTACTCTTCTCACCATTGAATTTTGTTAGATAGGCCCCAGTGTTCAAGTCTGTCAAGATCCTTCTGTATTCTTAAGCCTATCTTCTGAAATATTGGCTATTCCTACCAGTTTCGTGTTATCTACACATTTAATAAGTTCCCCTTCTATATCATTGTCTAAATTATTGATGAAGATATTGAAGAGTACAGGATCTTCAACAGAGCCTTGGGGTACTGACCCACACTGCATACTTTCCTCTTTGTAGAGGCAGTTCCATTAATAAATACATGTTGAGTGTTGTTGGTCAGCCAGTTACAAATCCATCTGGTGCTGACATTGTCAAACCCACATTTTTCTCTTTTAACAAGAAGTGGGTTGTGGTCAACTTTATTAAATGCCTTACTGAAATCCAAGCAAATTATACCCATAGGATTTTGCTGATCCTTTAATTTTGTCACATTGTCAAAGAATGCAATAAGATTTGTCTGGCACGATCTGTTTCTGACAAACCCATGTTGCTTCTGTTCACAGATTCATTGCTTGATTATCTTTTCTAGAAATTTCCCAGGTACTGTTGTCAGACCAATAGGTCAGTAGTTTCCTGGATCCATTTCCCCTCCCTTTTTTAAAGATGGGAACTATATCAGCTCTTTTCCAGTCACCCGGCTTCCTGGTGCTCCAGAATCTTTGAAAAATATGGTTCAATGGTACTGAGATCACATCTGCCAGTTCCTTCAGAACTATGGCTTATAATCCATCCGGTCCTGGTGATTTGAACCCGTTTAAAGGGGCTAGGTGTTGTCTTTCAATTTTCTTGTTTATTTTGTTTTGCATTCCTAATCTGCATTTTACAGTAGTTTTTTGATAGGTTGGACTGTTTTTTTTTCTTTTGCATAAAGACAGATGCAAAAAATTATTTGAGCAGTTCTGTTTTCTCATTGCTGCTTCTCACCTTCTTGCCATTTTCTCCCATTCATGGACCAATCATTTCCTTGATTTTTTTTGGGTCTTGTTTTTTACAACTTGAAAGAAGCTTTCTTTGTTGTTTTTGACTTTTGTAGCAAGCCTTAGTTCATTTTGGGCATTAGGTTTCTGACTTCACCTTTGCAAGTTCAGGCTATTTGCTGATATTCTGCCTTATTATAAGCCACTCTTTCTGCTTTTTATATTTTCCCTTTTTGTATTCCAGTTTATCAGAGTTCATTCAGTTTTCAGAGGGTTCTTGGTACAGCTATCACACTGAACCGTAATTAAAAATAATAAAACATCTTCATATGTGGTGAATTTTAAAAGTTTAAAAGTATTGCCAGCATTCAGAGATTATTTCTAGCTGCAGCTGGACTTTCTTTATTGACTGAAATTACAGGAACAGGGAAAGAGACAACTGGGCTTAGGAAAAACAATGTTGTGACTGTTCCACATTTTTGTCATGGGCATACCTACCTGATAAGATAGTGCTGTACTAAATATCGAGGTGTGTTTTTTTAAATGCAAACAACTGAAAACTGAATACTCAGACTTTGACTGAGGACTCTGCGATGTGTATGCTGGAAGCAATTATTTAACGCTGGAAATATAAATGATTGTTTGTGCCATAATTTGACCTCCTTTGCAATGCTTGTGCTTCATCAAGTCAAAGGAAAAAAACAACTTTGCTTTAGGAAAGGTGACAGTTGAATTAGATGTCTTAAGCAGAAAAAGGACTAGAATGATGAGCACTGTAATTGGTACAATTTCCCTCTAAGGCATATAGTTTTATAGGCCCAGTTTCAATCTCAATATAGTATACAGGTAGTCCTCAACTTATGACCACAATGGAGCCCAGAATTTATGTTGCTAAGTGAGCAATTTTTAAAGTGAGTTTTGCCCCATTTTATGGCTTTTCTTGCCAGCTTTGTTAAGTGATTCATTGCGATTGTTAAACTAGTAACACAACTGTTAAATGAATCTGGCTTCCCCATTGACTTTGCTTGTCAGGTCACAAATGATGATCGAATGACCCCGGGAAACTGCAACTATCATAAATATGAACTAGTTTTCAAGCATTGAAATGTAAATCATATGACCATAGGGATGATGCAACGGTCATAAGTGTGAAAATTGATCATGTCACTTTTTTCAGTACCATTGTAACTTTGAACAGTAAATGAACTGTTGTTGAGGACTACCAGTAATACATTCAACTGGGATGTAGAATCTAGTTCTGGCTTTCCTTAAAATGGAGCACTTATAATGAAAATGAAGGTGATACATCTTGCAGACTGAACATTGGAAGTTGCACAGCTTTATGTGCAAAACTCTGCTTCCTTGTGATTGAGCCCGATCCAATCTCCAGTTTCAGTATTTAAAGTTATTAGATGGCCTGATATTTTCCATTCAAGGAGAAAGAGAGAGAAGGTGGAAGAGAGAAGGAAAGAGAAAAGGAGAGACAGGAGAGGGAGAAAGAGAGAGGGGGAAGGAAGAGGAAGAGGGAGAGAGAGACAGAGAGAGAGAAAAGAGGGAAAGGGAGAAGGGGGAAGAGAGAAAATGAATGGTTATACAACCAAAGTGAGAAGAAAAGTTGTCAATGTCTCAGCAGTTTGAGATTTAAAATGCAGTGGTTATCTTCCTGTAGGACTTCTGATGAAATGTAGAATTTCAGAGAATACTAAAAAAAGGAAAAGTGAATTTTAAAGGACAACATTAGAAATCTAAAGACGGTCTCATCTCAGAGGAATCTGATGACTGCTCAGTTTGGTACCCTTAGCAATATAACATACAGCTTTTCCTGCACTAGTGCCTAATTAGTAGCCTCCTTCATTGAAATATGGCATGACTTTGCTTTATTTTCCTCAAATATTCATTAGATGAGAGTTTTCTTATTGCTTCACCGCCATTGCTGTTATTATATTGCATGATAATCTTTAGGCAAATTCATTTGGATTTCATTATTAACAGTTTTATTTTGATTTCATAACCTCTTGCAAACGTGCAAAAGGCAGGTGTACAATTATATTAAATACATAAACATCTGCCTCATTCTGATCCAGGCTCAATTTACTCACTATTGTCTTCTGATCCAAGGTTAATAAAATGTTTTTGTTTATTAGTGCTTGATTTATAATTTACTTTTCATTGTGGGTTATGCACCATTGTGCCTGTTCCAGAAATGCACTACAAGCACTGTCAATAATAAATAAAACCAATCAGTTTACTGGCTGGAGTCCAATCTAAAATGTGAGTAGATCAAAAGGAATTCAAATAATTTGTATTCTCAGGCTTGTGAGACTGTAGTGAACAATGACAGTGCACACAAGTTTTGTCAGTGTGAAATTGCCAGCCAGTGCCCAGACCTTCCCCCTCAGAGGCTTCTCCAGGTCTAGGCCTAGGCTGGGATGATACGGCCTATGTCTCGGCCAGGATGAGGTGAGGCCGTTTGAAATCTTAGGGAGGCAGCTGGACAACTATACCCAGGCAAAGCCGGGTAATCAGCTAGCAATTTCATAAACTGTACACAAAAAATATTCAAAAATTTTGCTTTCCTCTTTGAAAAAAAAATCTAGACTTTCTCTTGTGACTATAATCCTTTAAGCATTATCCTGAGTTGCACGCCAAGATACTACTTGTGTATCTTTTCTCTTCTGGCAAAAAGTACACTGAAACTTATAATCTCTTTGATGTCTTTTTTCTTATATAAAGGCATATTTTTTGTGTTCATGTAAGTCATGTGCTCATGCTCTTTTACACATCCTTCCACAGTCCAGTGTCTGCTTATGGAGACTGCACTTCCAAAATGCTTGCACTGTAAAATTGATGTGCTTTCTCTAGACAGGAAGTATATATAAAAAACCCTCTTTTAATTGGTTTATTTTTCAGTGGAAACAGGCTTTGTGTTTGTTAAAGTGTATGATGAGACTGTTCATAAACATTCTGAATGATATAGCTACGTTGTAAATCCATAAGTTATGTCCTTAGTATTCACCCTAACCTTGAACTTCAGTGGCATAAACAGAATATTCCATGGCACAGTAGTTCTGCATTCCCTTTATTGATTTATCAACCAAACGATTGTTTGGGCAACACTACTTTTTGATAGGGTTGACTTCCTATCCATTGTGTTGGGTTATTATTTGTTCATAATTGTCATCAATATGAATGCATAGCAATTCTATATTTTCAAATCTCATCTCTATTATTAATCATTTAAAATATGCATAAAAGTCACATTAAATACAATAATGTTCCAGTACAATTAGAGTTCAATGTAACCAGCAATAAGTACCACCAAACCCCCAAGTGCAAAAGTAGCTGCTTCTTGTGTCCTACAAGAGACGGTGTCCTTAGTTCATTCTAATGCTATTTTTCATGGCTCAACTGATGCAAAGACAGATAGTTGAGTGATAGTTGCTTGGTCTCTTTCCTTGGGTCATGGATGCTCCTACTTTCTATACTGAGAAAATTGAACATGAAGCAGCTAGAGGTACTTGCAAAGTAAGTTACTGATGAATTTGCTTAATTTTTTAAATGAATAGCAGAGGTGATATTTTTAACCTCATCTTCTGAAACTGGATAGTCTAGTTCTTTCTCCCAGAGATATATATGTAGCAGAGGTAGTATTCAGCCAGTTTGGACCAGTTCGGGTGAACCAGTAGTGGAAATTTTAACTGGTTCAGGAAACTGGCAAATACCACCTCTGGCTGGACCTGCCCCCCACCCATCCAGTTGCCCAGTCACTGCTGACCCATGCCTGGCCTCTTGCCACTGACCCAGTCCTCCCACTTGCCCTGCCCTGCCCTGCCCAGCCACTCCTCATCTCGCCCACTCACCCACCATTGCTACCCAGCCTTCACCTGCCATTGCTGCCTGCCTTCCACCATGGCCCTGATCTCCCTGGGTGAGTAAGCCTGCAAGCAAGCTCCAGTAGAGTCAACTCCTGGGCTGGCCTAGGCTGCTGTTGCCCCAATCCCCAGTAGAGTTGACTCCCAGCCCAGCCTACTTGCCCCCGCTGCAAGCTTTAGTTGAGTGCTGACTCCTGGACTGGCCTAGGCTGCCACCTCAGGGTGAACACAGTGAGGCTCACCCGCCTTTCAGGCCTGGTTCTCACTGTCCTTCCACCCGCATGCTGCCCGCCCGCTCACCCTTCGCCTTGGGTCAGGGGATGTGCCAATCCCTGGGTCTGGCCTTCCCGGGGCCTCCATCTGCATGATGCCCACTCGCCCTCTGCCTCAAACACGTTCCAAAGGACTGCCTTGGTGGGGGGGGTGAGGCTCAGCTGCCTTTCGTGAGAAGCCTCCAGCCGCCAGTAGTTTTCAGCATGAGAAGCCTCCAGCTGCTGGTAGTTTTTGGTGCAAGAAGGCTGCAGCGTCCACCTCTTTTTTGGTGTGAGAAGCCTGCAGCCGCTGCCTCTTTTTCAGCATGAGAAGCCTGTTCCAGCTGGCAAAGAGGCAGCATTTGCAGGCTTCTCGCACCAAAAAAGAGGCAGTGGCTACAGGTTCTCACGCTAAAAAGAGTCCTGAGTCCTGTCACTGTTGCCTCTCTTCTTTGCACTGGCTCTGCATGTGCACCCCATTGCTTGCTGGTGCCGTTCGGGGCCAGACCTGGCCAGGAGAATAGCCTGCTGTGCTGGAAGGGCTTGCCCACACACTGTCCCCTCGCAGAAGGTCCTAGCACTGTGAGATGTGTACACGTTCTGTGTATGCCTGAGAAGGGGGAGAAGATTGGCTGAACTTTTCTGCCTCCCTTTGCAGTGGAGCTGCTTGGGAGGCAGCCCACGCAGTCTGTCCCTTTAAGGTACTTTGACACAGAGGGGGACCATAAAGGGGCAGGTAGGCTGCAGAAGCTGCCTTCCGAGCAGCTGTGCTGCAAAGGGAGACAGAAAAGTTTGGCCATTTCTTCTCCTCCTTCTCAGGCATACACACAGAGCATGCACATATCTCATGGTGCTGGGACCTTCTGTGGGGAGATGGTGCATGGGCGAGTCCCTCCGGCACTATAAGATATGCGCACACTCTGTGTGTATCCCTGAGAAGACTTGGCCGAACTTTTCTGCTCCCTTTGCAGCAGAGCTGCTCGGAAGGCAGCTGCCAGTCTGTCAAAGTACTTCAATGCTGCCTGCCATCCAGCCCTGTGCAAAGGCAGCCCTGACAAGGAAAAGGGTTTGACTCTCCTGATCCCGGTCACTCTGCATGCCTAAGCCAGGTGGTGCGAGGAACCATACAGGGACAGGCTGTGGCGGCTGCCTTCAAAGCAGCTTGTGAGGCAAGAAAAGTTTGGCCAATTCATCTCCTCCATCTTGGCCTCAAACATACACAGAGAGAGAACACGCACACACCTCATGGCGCTGGGACCTTCTACAAGGAGACCGTCTGTGGGCAAGTCCCTCTGTTGCCAGTGTGTGCGTGTTTGCTCTGTGTGTACATTTGAGGCTGAGAAAGAGGAGAAGGCTTGGCCAAACTTCGGAAGAACTTTGCCCAAGACTTCTCGTGTACTCAGGGACTACACCTCTCCCAACAATGAGTTTGGCGGCAGTGTTCCAGCTCTTCACTATCAACTTTAAGAGTGCCCAAGTTTTAGACTCTTCTGCTGCTGCTTGTTGCTTGCTTGGAAAGACTCCCATCCTTGCTTTTGTAGGAAAGAGACAGAGCAGGTGTTCTTTTATCCCCACTGCATGCCAAAGCACCTCCTCCCACCCCGCCCCCGATTAATTCACGCTAAGCATCCCTATTTGGAAGACTTTGCCGATTGTTCATTGCCTTGTGACTCCTCAGCCCCCATGGAAGAAGCCAAGAGCAAAAGTAGCAGTGACGAGGGTGACGGGGGCAGGGGCAGGGGCATATCCTTCTGGGATCCCCCCCAGGTGACAGCCAGGACTTCTCTGCCTCTTTTCCTCAGAGGAGCAGTGCCTGCCTCTTCACACTCCTTGCGCTCACCGAGAATGTTGAACTGGAGTGTGAAATCGCACATGGGAGTGACAGAGCATGAAGTTGGCCATTATGGGGTGAGCCTCTTGGCTTCCCCTCTTGCTCCTCACAGCTGCCCTGAGCCGGTGAGGTTCTTTACTTGGGCAGCCCGACAGCTGCAGCAGCGGCCACAGCAGCAGCAAGCAGTACCGCAACAATGAGGTACAGTAAGATTTGGTGGTACAGAAATTGTTCTGTAGAAAAATACTGGATCTCTGAGGGGCTTCTGGTAAAAAAAAAAACCCACCCCAAAACAAAACCCATTTGACAGGCAGACTCGGCAGGCAGTAGCAATCTCTAGATAGGTTTTTATTTTTTCATTCCAAGGGCAGAGGGCCGGGGAAAGGTTATGTAGGAAATCACCCTGTCTCTGCACCTTGCCATGTCGAGTTGGCCATGCCCACTAAGTCACATGACCATTCAGCCATGTCCACCAAGCCACGCCCACAGAACCGATATTGAAAATGTTTGTATCCCACCACTGAAATGTAGCTAATATTAACCTTTAGAAATTGTTGAGAATATTCATAGCTCAGGTTGTAGGTTTTGGCAGGGGTCTGTTCTCTGAGCTTACTGTTACTGCTCCCAGACTTTTCAACATCAAACTAGGTAACTTGTTCAGTGAAGTTTTGGGATGAAGCGTCTTGCTTGTTTATATAGCTCCTGGTTGGTTGGTCTTGTGACTCAATCAGTCTTATGATTCAACCAGTCACAAGACCAACTGATCACGCAGGTCCTATATAAAGAAAGACACTTCATCCCAAAACCCCACTGAAATTCCTTTGTTTGGCAACGAAACGTCCAGGACCTAAACAGCAAGCTTGGAGAACAGACATTGTACAAAAATGTTAACCTTTATTTCACTTTTTAATGCCTTATAAAATTGAACTTTTGGGTTTGTCCAAGCACAGATTTTTATAGAAGTTAAAATTGTGACTACTGTACCTCAAAGGTTGCTAAAGAAATCCAGGTTGTACTGTTTACTTAAAACATGTTTCATATGCCAAGTATATATACTGTGCCAAGCATATCCTGAAGCCAAGTTGATCTCAGAAGGCAATCTCCCAGAATTTTTAAAAATTGTTTAAAACCAACTGTTCTAATTCTTAATTGTTTAGCACAAAGATTCCAGTAAAAATCTTTCTTCTAATTTCTCAAATTTTATGTCAGTTTCTCATGAATTTTGCATTCCATCATGAGTGTACCCATGGATTACTTGCATTCTACTTTCAGTGTTATGATACCTAAAATAAAAGGTATATCAAAAGCCATCTCTTAAAAGATGTATCCATCCATTGTCTGTCTGTCTGCCTGTCTGTCCCTCCATCCATCCATCCGTCTGTCTTATCTATCTATCTATCTATCTATCTATCTATCTATCTATCTATCTATCTATCTATCTATCTATCTATCTATCATCTCTCTCTCTCTGCCTTACCTATGTACCTACCAGATCACTAAAAGATTATACTAAAAATTATGGTTCACAAATTGGTGTTCTCTAGATGGATTGGTCTTTAAGTCCTATAACACGTTCTTGAAATGTACCAGGGCAGGGCTGTGTTAAACTAGCATCCTATGCTGTTAAATCAGATACTTTCTCACATAGAAGAATAGCATTGGGATTAAAGTCAACCTAATAGACTTCTAGGGGACGCAGTGGCTCAGTGGCTAAGACGCTGAGCTTGCTGATCAGAAACGTTGGCAGTTTGGCGGTTCAAACTGTGCGAGGGGAACCTTTACCTTTACCTAATAGACTGCTAGACTTAGCCTTCTAGGTTATGCCTATTTCTCTTTTAAAAAATGTCACCCTCTAAATATCGTGTGGAAGATTTTTCCTTGTGTCTGCTGCCTATCTGACTGAATGAGTCCAAATTTTCATACTACTGCTAGTCCTTGGTGAATGACCACTTGGTCAGTGACTGTTTGAAATTATGAGGCTTCTGAATGAGGACTGACAACTGGTTCCTGTTGTTGCATTTCTGCAGTCACGTGGTCATGATTTGAGCACTTGGTAACTATCTCATAATTATGACATTTGCAGCATCTCAGTCACATGAATGCCATTTGTGACCTTCATTGCCAGCTTCCAACAAGCAAAGCCTATGGAAAGCCAGGATAAGGTCACTAATGGCAACTGCATGATTGGGCCACATTGTGACTGCACAGGATTTGCCTAACAATGGCAACTGGGACTGCTACAATTGCCATCATAACCTGGGATGGTCCTGTGACATGCTTTATGACTGCTTCTCTTAGTGACAGGGTTGCCAGGTCCTATTACCATTGTTAAGTGCAGGATGCCGATATATGGGGGGGGGGGGGAATCTATCTTTATCTGCTTTCCTTTTGCACTCTGTATCTATCAGGTGTCCAAATCAATATTCTTCTGATAAATCTGGATCATCAAATGTATTTTTTTCTTTCTGGGTAGGAGGAGGAAGGTGTCTTGGACATGTTTACCACCTTGATTTACCAGTAAAAATAATAAAATAATAAAAGCAGGGAATAAATAAATAAATAAATAAATAAATAAATAAATAAATAAATAAGCTAAATTCTCCATTATTCTGGCTATCTTACATGATGTCCTCTCTTCTTTTCCCACCATTTGTATAGAGAGAGAGGAAAAATGAGAGCATTGGCAGCAGTGACTGGCAGAAAAGTAAAGGTTCCCCTCGCACATACATGCTAATCGTTCCCAACTTTAGGGAGCAGTGTTCATCTCCGTTTCAAGCCAAAGAGCCAGCACTATCTGAAGATGTCTGTGTGGTCATGTGGCCGGCATGACTAAATGCCAATGGCGCATGGAACGCTCTTACCTTCCCACCAAAGGTGGTCCCTTTTTTCTACTTGCATTTTTACATGCTTTCGAACTGCTAGGTGAAGCTGGGACAAATAACGGGAGCTCACTCCGTTATGCAGCACTTGGGATTCGAACCACTGAACTGCCGACCTTTCTGATCGACAAGCTCAGCGTCTTAGCCACTGAGCCACATAGTAGTTTATTAATTGATTGGTCTTACAATCATATCCAAAGATGATTTAAAATAAAAATAAAATACGGGATCTAATTCCAGAGTAAAATAAATAAAAGAAAATTCTGTAATAAATTACGTACGGTATGTGGTAAATAAAAAAGAATCAGCATTCAGATAAATACATCACCTTCCAAGAAACCCAATCTGTTTGATATAACGAGTTCTTAGCTCAAAGGCCTTAACTATAAACTTAGCAGTTCTGCTCACAATGTATACATTAGAGCCTGACAACATTGCTAAAGCCTGAAAAACATAGCATCTTGGGAACATGTACCGTGCTTTTATAATATACTTTTTAAAAATGGCATTTCCCCCCAGCATGGTTATCTTCTAGTAAAGGGGTGTGAAACTGGTTGCCTGTGGGCCGGATGTGTCATGCGCAGGCCACGCCCACCCCAGCTCTACGAATGGGGAAAACATCCTGAAATGTCACGTGATGGCAATGTGACGCTGCAAGTTTGACACCAGTGTTCTAGTATGATCCATGACTGCTATATTCTCAGTCAACCAGAACTGTTATCTTGATCAATGTTCTCAGTCTTCACAATTTGAAGGTGTGGACTCCAACTCCCAGAATTCCCTAGACAGGATGCTGACAGGGGAATTCTGAGAATTGAAGTCCACATATTTGGGAAGTTACCATGGTTGGGATACTCTGATCTGGACAATTTATTTATTTATTTATTGTTTGTTTGTTTCCTTGTTTATTTTGTTACAATTTATATGCCACCCTTCTCCGGAGACTCAGGGTGGCTTACAACCTAATGCATTTACAACCTAATGCGTTTATAGCAATAGCCTTCATTCTTTTGTATATACCTGCTTATTAGGGCATTTGGGGCATTTGGGGCCCCCTAAGCGGTGTTTTACAAAGTCAGCTTATTGCCCCCAACAATCTGGGTCCTCAGTTTACCTACCTCGGAAGTATGGAAGGCTGAGTCAATCTTGAGCCTGGTGAGATTTGAACTCACCCTAATTGCAGGCAGCTGGCAGCTAAGTGCTACATAACTGCACAATTTTTTCATTAGGAGGACATACAAGTAATACGGTACAAAGGGACCTCCCAAACCTTCCTGGCAATGCAACCCAGGAGCACTGCCCCCACCACTTACACATCAAAATCAAAGGCAACCCTGATGCAGAAAGCTATCTCTGAATAGCCTCATTTCCTGCTGCTCATCCTACCTTACCAGCTCATTCACAGTAATTGCCTGATTTAAATAATATCCCTGCAATTAAAATATTCCTAAACAACGGCTGAGAATTCCCAACAGAATTCTTATAAGAATGGATTTGAATCTACCCTTTAAATTCAAGGAAGGCTGTCTCACATTCTTTCATCCTCCTTTTTACTGTTACAACACAGGTTATCAAGGTGTGATCTGAAAGGGTACAATAGTCCTTACTTAGTGACTGCAGTTGGAACAGTAACTCAGATGTTAAGCAAAGTGATCTCTAAGTGAAACTGGGACTGTCCTTGCTATCATTGGCTTTCCTTTGCTTTATAGACCTGTGAAGTTCATAAAGGTGAGGACTGGTTACAATGGTACTTTTTCATCAGCATCCTCACTGTGAATGTTGCTGTCCATGACAGTCACTAAATGAGGATGGCCAGTATATGGAAGTACTTCATATTAAAAAAAGGGGGGGGAGTTTTGATTCCACTTATGCTGTCATATGAGCACTCAGCCTATGATACTGTTCACTAACACGGACATGAATAGTATAACTGCACTTCTGAACAGCATAAAACACAACTTGGCTATTTAAACGCAGCTAATAATTGAGCCTTGGTGGTGCAGCGGGGTAAGTGCTTGCACTCAGCTGCCGGCTGCCTGCAATTAGTGCGAGTTCTAATCTTACCAGGCTCAAGGTTACTTAGCATTCCATCCTTCCGAGGTGGGTAAACTGAGGACCCAGATTATTGGGGGCAATAAGTTGCCTTTTTAAGTCAATAAGCTGACTTTGTAAAACACCGCTTAGGGCAGTGTTTCTCAACCT
>JANHFR010006652.1:0-41243 GCA_032468015.1 Mimophis mahfalensis | reverse complement strand
AGAATAGGTGTTTGGCAATCTAAAATGTGTTAGGTGACAGTCCAGCACTCAGAACGTGAAGGCAGAAGCTACCGGTTTTAGGATGCGTTGCCTGGGTGTGAATCTGTCAAGTAATGCTGGACGGGCTCTGTGCTTCTTTGGGAAGTAGGTTAGGTTGGGAGCTTCAGGGTGGATTTTCTGCTACCTTATTACTTGTTAAAATGTATTGGTTTTCCTACTGCAATGGACTCTCCAGACAGAGCAATTTTTAAAATATTAAAGGATAAGAAGAAACCGAGTTAGCAGCCCAGCTAAAAAGTAGCATATATTCCTCGAATTTGTAACTCTTTCATGCACGCCTGTGCAGACTGTAATGTTTTTATAGTTGCATGCACATTTTCTAAATTTCAAAATGCTATTTGAGTAACTTTCTTGATTTCAGTTTATGTAAACTGGAAATGGCTTGAGAACTCTGTAGAATTCATTCCAAATGAATTTAGATGCAGAAAGTTATTCCAAAACATTTCATAATGAATTGATTAGATGTATAATCTACCTTTCTTTCAAGAAGCAAAGCCAGCATGCAGAGATAGCACTTTTAAAAATTCTAATTTGGTAAGTTTGATCAGGTGGCGTTGTATTTTGAGCCTTAGTTTAGCAATTAAATTTGCATTATTTTATCATACCAGTAGACAGCATTCAGGTTCTATTAAAAATGCATCCATAGATAAGCCAGATGATGTTATGGGATATTGCTTTCGGATAATTATGCAATTTGTGATTTTTTCAAAATGAGAAAAAAACACTGATTAAGTTGTCTGAACTGTATGCATAGTGCTTGTAGATTACTGCAAAAAATGTTTCAATTTTGGTCATTTATATTGTTAAAATCAATGGAATGATGAAAAAAAATGTATATTTCATTTCTTGGAATCCTGAGATCAACTCATATTTGTGTTAATTTTAACATTTGTGTTAGTATTAATGTGATACAGGCCTATATATAAATTACCTACATTAGCCACTTTTATTGTCCATTGATATCAAGATGCTACACCGGGATGGGGTCAAGAAGTCAGGTAGTGCTCAGTTTGCTAGGATCCAAGTTCTTGGGAAAGTAATTATCAGTATCTTGAATTACAGAAGACCACAAATAATTGTGTTGGTAGGGCTAGTAATGAAATTCACTGGATGAACTGGTGTCAGATTATTTTCAGCCTGTTGGTTAGGCATGTTCTAAGGTAGTGGTTGATCACATAACTAGCTTGTCCTAAACCTGCGGTTCTCAACCTGTGGGTTGTGACCCCTTTGGGGGTCGAATGACACTTTCACAAGGGTTGCCTAAGACCATCAGAAAACACATATGTAGACCAGTCACACATGTGTAGAGAGCAGTTGGGAGTCATCATAACATGAGGAACTGTATTAAAGGGTCGCAGCATTAGGATCGTTGAGAACTACTGTCCTAAACTCTTTGGGAAAGCATTGCAATATTTAGGTTGCTGGAGCCATTATAAAATAGGCAGCCATATTGTAAACGCTTCCAACTAAATATTTTAGAGCAGTGGTTCTCAACCTGTGGGTTGGGACCCTTTCCCAGGGGTCGCCTAAGACAATTGGAAAACACATATTTCAATACAAATACAGGTGTATGTGAAAATAATTTTATGGCTGGGGGTCACCACAACATGAGGAACTGTATTAAAGGGTCGCGGCATTAGGAAGGTTGAGAACCACTGTTTTAGAGCATATTACAAATACATACTTTTTAGTTTAGATTAAGATATTTGTACTATAGACCAGATAAAAGTCGGCGTATTTCCTGAATTGAGAATTCCTAATATTAGGTTTTTGTTCTAAAATAAGAGCCCTGGGTTGAAAAAACCAAACAAAAGGAGACATTGATGCCTTTGCTTGACCAAACTATAATTATCAGTAGCAAGTACACAGAAAAATAAAGACAATAAAAATATTAAGGTGAATTAATATTAATATCCAGTGGAACCAATATCATAAGTAGTTTCTCAATTTTGTATACATTGCATTGAGGTAGACAGCTGATATTTTTGAGTGAATTTCCTTGTTAAGGAATGATCTGTACTCCTTTTGAAAAGTCATTTTGTAAATAAATTATTCGAAATGTTTCATTATGGTAATTCTCAACTCTTCTTTTCCTAATAGCCTGTGTGATAGAATTTGTTTTTAACTCCGGGAGAAATTGAATGATGTAATTCAAATTTGATAGAGATGCATGCCATGATTTTGAACACATGTCTTAATGTGAGTGAATAAGTTTGATATTAATAATTTATGCATATAATGTTTTACGTGCTTTGCCATTATTGGGTTTTGTAAGGTTACTGAAATGTCTTTCTTGTTTACCATTTTTCAAAAAATATATTTACAGTCGCATAAAGGTATCTTTATTTGTTGGAGACAATCTGACATTTGTTGTCAGATTGGGGCAATCATATGACTATGAAAACTGTTTTTTCAATGTGTTTGCATTCAAGTGAATAATTTCAATTACTTCACATAATTAAGATTGATATTAAAGAGACAAAACTGAATTAAATAACTGAAAGCATGTGAGCAAGAGTAGAACAAGAGAAAAGAAATTAATGCTTGTAGGAGAAGGTGTGAATTTGGCAAAATGAAAAGCCCATAGAAAACATTTATCCAAAGAAGAATATAAAAGTACAGTAACTAGTTCACTTAAAATGCATGTTTTCTGTATAACTATGTCTTAAAGATTTATTATTAAATATTTATGTGGATTTATTAATATTTTTGTTGTTATTCGTGAAGTCATGTCTAACCCATTGCGATCCCATGAACAATGTTCCTCCAAGCCTTCCTGGCCTCCACCATCCCCTAGAGTCCATTTAAGCTCACACCGACTGCTTCAGTGACTCCATCCAGCCATCTCATTCTTCTTTTGCCCTGTCTTTCCCAGCATTAGTCTCTTTTCCAGTGAGTCCTTCCTTCTCATTAGGTGGCCAAAGTATTTCATCTTCAGGATCTGGCCTTCTAAAGAGCAGTCAGGGTTGATCTCCTCTAGGATTGACTGGTTTGATCACCTTGCAGTCCAGGGGACTTGCAGGAGTCTTCTCCAGCACCATAGTTCAAAGGCCTCAATTCTTTGGCGCTTAGTCTTCTTTATCCTATTTTCAATATTCTAATATTATTAATATTAGAGTATTGCAAATTATTTTCAGTGTTATTCAATTCTCTTGTACAACAGTGATGCATCTTTTGATATAGATATTTTTTGCTGCTCAATTGGAGAATGATATACCAGGTTTCAGCTGCAATCTGATAGAACTGAAATCCACTGAATGAATAGAGTTTATTTCTGGATTTTGTAGTATAGAACAGTTCCTTAATTATGTGAAAAATAGAGTCTAGGCTGGTATAAACTTACTTTCTGCACTGTGATGTGTATATGTATGCGTTTTGTGGAAGTCTTTCCAACCTTGTACCCTTTCATAATTGTTTGATATTATTTCCATAGTTTCCTAATTGTTTTGAAAAACAATAATAAATAACAAACCTCAATCAATCAAGAGAGAATTATTTCTGCAATTATTTATTGCAGAAATAAGCACAGGATGATGCCGCATGGATACAAACAAGTACATTTACCCCATAGGAATTCTTACTAAATATTGTGGCCCTCAACTTACAACAGTGGCCAAGTTACAACAGCATTGAAAAAAGTGACTTATGACACTTTTTCACACAACAATTGCAGTATTCTCATTGTCACATGTTCAAATTTGGATTGTTGGAAATTCTAGTTTCTATTTATGATGATTGCAATGTCCCGGAGTCAATTGAGAAGCCCGATTCACTTAACAACCATTTTGCTAACTTAACAGCTGCAGAAATTCATTTAAACAACTGTAAAAAGTTGTAAAATGGGGTAAAATTCACTTAACAACTGTCTCACTTCGCAACAGAAATTTTGGGTCATAAGATGAAGATTGCCAGTGCTCTTTCTGATTAATGTGAGTTCTGTGATTACTTCTTGAAGCTCACCAAAATTTTAAATATAGGTGGGCTAGAATGATTTTAAAAGTTAGCAATTGATTGATGAACAGCAGAAGTTCAATTTAGTTTTGATAACTATGTATATATTTGGCTATGTGATCAGTGTATCGGCAACAAGGATTCATTTCCCAAAATATGTTTTATATTTGCTGAATTGCAGAATGCATGTTAATCACGGTCAATTTGTATTCTGTTTTAATTGTCAACAGTTTAAACTATGAAAGTTGCTTTGTTTAAACCAGATTTGAGGCTCAATTGTATTAAAAATGTAAATCTACATCTTGCTATATTTATGTATCTTGTTTTTTCAAATCTCTATGCTAATGTTACAGCTATTCCTAATGGATCTCCACTCCTTGACTACAGCTTCTCCTTAATTAAAATAAAATGTGTGTGAAAGCTTATGTTTATAGATGATCCAATTGCTTTGGCCTACAGATGGTTTTATAGTATCTCCTCAAGTGATTAGAGCTCAATAATTTGAGTTCTTAAGACTGTATCTTAATTTTTTAAGACTATATCACTGCTTTCAAATGCAAATATGCATTTGAGCGTTCCGCCTTAGATATAGAAGGTCCTGGATTTGAAGGCATAGGGGTTAATTGTGAGGGGTCCTTGGTGCTCTCTGAGCTTGCTTGTTTTCTTGCAGACATTTCATTACCTAACTAACATCATCAGTGCTAGCAAGGAGTGCTGTTTGCTGTCAGTTTATATTCCAGTGACTTGTGGATTAATTGTTAGGGTTCCTTGTGTTGCCCACAGCAAGCTGAGTTTATAGGTTTGTTAGGATGTCTACATAGACATTTAGATAAGAATTTAGGATCCTTCAGAAAGCAAGAAACTTGTTTTGATGTATACCAAAAGTCAGATTGATTAAAGTGTTAAAGCGCTTAAACAGGAAGTAGTAATTTGGGCATATACTGGGAGTAATGGGACACATGGTGATTGCTTGTTGGTGCTTTCGGGATCCAGTTTGGGATAGCTGCTGCTGCTGTTGAGACACTTGTGTAAAACAGTGGGGCTATTTCATTGTTTTGGGATAATAGCATTATTTGAGACTGAGAAAAGGGCAACTCAGTCACCAGTGAAGGATTTCACTATAAGGTGTGGGACTGTTTTACTGCTAAATTATATTCAAATTACTTGCATATCTCTAGTAAAATACTAACTTCAGAAAATGTTTCATTGAGATGTACAATGTTGTACTAAAGGGAATATTGTAATATACAGTATTATATATATAATATATAATATATATATTATATACAGTATTGTATAATATACAGTATCCACCGGTCACGGAATGTTGGCTGGCGGCCCTCAGAGGGAGAGCGTTCTCTGTGGGTGCGCCCGCCCTTTGGAACCAGCTACCGGTGGGGCTCCGGAAGGCCCCCGACCTTTGCTCTTTCCACAAGGACCTGAAGACCTGGTTATTTGAGCTGGCTGGCCTGGACTGAGGGGTTTTAATATTTTAATTTTAATTGTTTGTATGTCGGGGGCTTGCTTAATTTAATTCTTTTTTAGCTTTTGTATGGTTGTTTATCTTAATTGCCCGGTACATTGCCCTGAGTCCTTCGGGAGAAGGGTAGTATATAAAACAAACAAACAAACAAACAAACAAACAAACAAATAAATACACTCTAAGCTAATGGTACCATTTTCATCTGTCTGTCTGTCTATCCATCTATCCACCCATCCATCCACTCATCTATCTACCATCTTCCATCCAGATAGACAGATTCCAAAACAATTTCTCCAGCAGACAGTGTGGTATTATTAGTTTTGGGGGGTGGGGGGTGAATATAGAAAAGAAGCAACATCCTTTCAATGATATAGGAAATGTTTATGTTTTACATTTTTAAAATAAGAGGTTGGGTTTTTAGAAATTCTAGTAAACACGGACAGGAAATTCTTTATAGGACACTCTGAGCTTGCCAGAGTTGGGATGAACCATATATGTATGTAAAATGGTCAATCTACTCAACCAAAAGAACAATATTATAGATCTTTATTTAATTAGAGATTTATAATATTGTTATTTTGGTTGAGTAGATTGACATATATTGATTATTTAATTAATTAATATTTCTTGTTTCTAGATTTCTCATATCACTCAAGGGTGGTGCTCTAGGAGTGTAGAGTATAATCAACATAAAAAACCGCATACAAAGTTAGCATTAGAATATTAAAATTAATTAAAAAATAAATTTTTTAGAATTATGACATATAGATTTTTTAAAAAATAAAAGAATTCCAAGGTGGCCATTTAGCATTGGTTAATAAAGGCAGGAGGGCTTTCAGGGTGCCAGCTGATCTCACGATTCTTTGACTGATAGCATCTGCAGCATACCTTCTTCCTTTCCTGATAGAGTGAAATACAAATATTTCATAAACACAGCTTTGCATTTTTACAAAATAATAATTTTCTCCATACTGCTCTGAATAAGATGCATGTTGTGTTTATTTTGAATATTATTGAGCAACATCAACATTGATATATACTTTTAAGGGTTGTTATTCTGTTGTTAAGAAATTATGGGAAATGTAGGGCATCATTTGCTTTTGAAACTTCATTATAAGATTTTTAAAAGGGGGAATGGAGTGTGGAAGAAAGAGAATCTTACTGTGTGGGAAATAATAAAACGTAATGCTCGTTGGAAGTGTACATTTTAATACAACTAAATCTCATCCTTTACTAAAAGAAGCACCAAACTTAAAAATGAAATGTACTCTGAGGTCATTTTATTTACTGCCAGTAGCACAGAAAATGAAATAACTGTACAAATTTTACATTTTGGGGCTTATAATTTTTTGTAAACTCCCATTATTTGTAATTATAATTTGTATTATTATTTATTATCTTGTAGATAATACATTTTGTGTTTTTAATTGTTAGCCATTAAATGAGAGCATAAACATCACAGTCAGATGTTCATCTATTGGAAATAATTACCACTATGTTCAGTAAATTTTACCCTTACTTAATCATGTCTAGGAATGCAGCCACCATTCTTTAATACTGAGAAAATGGATATATGAATATATATTTACATAACCATTTGATGTTTTCTTTTGTTAGATATGGAGACCAAAGGCTATCGCAGTTATTCAGAAAGCCTAGATATGGAGAGGCGCTGGAGTCAAGGTTCACAATCTATGGAGTACACTCCTAAAGGAACAGAAGAACAGTCCGAAGAGAGTAATAACTATATGGAGATCGTAAATGTGAGCTGTGTTTCTGGCACATTTCCAAATGCCGGTTCTCAAGGAAGCAACAAAGAAAAACCTGAACTCATTTCTTGTCTTCATCCAGATCATAGTCAGCCAGCTATTTTACCCTCTGATATAAAAACTGAGATAGACTCCAAGGAACTTTCTGCAACAGTAGCTGAATCAATGGGTTTATACATGGATTCTGTAAGAGATGCTGATTTTACCTATGATCAGCACAGTCATCAAGGAAACTTGACTTCTGCAAAGATGTATCAAAATGTGGAGCAATTAGTAAAACTCTATAAGGAGAATGGCCATCATACCTCTCCCTTGAACACCCCAAGTAGGTCCTTGAGACCTCTAATATCAGACTGTGCAAGTTCTGTGAATGGTGGCATTGTACCATCTATCATCAAAAGTCCTAGAGTGTGTCAAGAGAAGAATTCTTCTGACTGCAGTCCTCAAAGCATGACTCCTTCAGTATGCAGTCCTCCTGGAATTAGTTCTGTATCATCAACTACTCCTACTAACTTTGCAAATTTCACCGTAAATAGTCCAGTAAACCAGGGAACACCTTTGCCATGTTCACCTAACATTGAAACCCGAGGTTCAATGTTACATAGTCCTCCACATACTAGCAATGTGGGATCTCCTCTTTCTAGTCCTATAAGTAGCATGAAGTCACCTATTTCAAGCCCTCCTAGTCATTGTAGTGTGAAATCTCCTGTTTCAAGTCCTAATAACATCACAATGAGATCTTCAGTATCCAGTCCTGCAAATATGAACTCAAGGTGCTCTATTGCCAGCCCTTCCAATGCCAACAATAGATCCACTCTTTCTAGTCCTGCAGTAAGCACTGTGGGATCTTCAATGTGTAGCCCTGTAAATGGTGCAGTGACCTTTCCGGCATCTAGCACATCGGTTGGACCTGGTGCAACTCAAGACATGGTTTCTAGTCCAGATTCAAAGGAGAATAAAGGTGCTTCTGAAATCATATTTCCTAAAATAGAGGAAATAGAAAATTCCATCCCTATCAATGAAGTAGCTAATCAAATGACTGTTGCTCAGTTTATAAAACCTGAACCAGATGGGATATTTAGTAGCTCATGTCTTGGAGAAAATAACAAAATCAATTCTGATTCCCCATTTTCAGTATCAATAAAACAAGAATCAGCTAAACATTCTTGTTCCGGTGCTTCTTTTAAAGGGAATCACACCGCAAATCCCTTTCCATTTATGGATGGATCGTATTTTTCTTTCATGGATGATAAAGATTACTATTCTCTTTCTGGGATTTTAGGACCACCGGTTTCATCATTTGATGGCACATGTGAAGCTAGTGTGTTTCCAAATTCAGGTCTATCTATAGGAATTAAGCAGGAGCCTGAAGAGACCAACTATTATCAAGAGAATAGTCTACCTTCCTCTGCCATTGTTGGAGTGAATTCTGGTGGACAGTCATTTCATTATAGGATTGGTGCTCAAGGCAGAATAGCTTTAGCCCGGTCTGTTGGGAGGGAGCAGCCCTTTCAGCACATGAGCTCATTTCCTCTAGTGGAGTCATGGAAATCACATTCTGAGTTGTCTGGCAGAAGAAGTGATGGGTATCCAGTTCTAGAATACATTCCAGAAAATGTGTCAAGGTAGGTTTGCTTTATTACTGAATATCTAGAAGGGGAAAAAAATAACATTTGTTGTAAGATTGTTTTTGATGCTACTGTTTTTCAGAACTGATTATTTATATACATTGCAATATATATTATTCAAATATTTATTTTTAAAAATCAATAATTGTTTTCATAATTGTTTAGTGATGGTACTGCATAGTATTTCCCTGGCTAAATTTAAAAATGACTTGCAAAACTTTCAGGAACATTATTCCCTGTTTTTACTGCAAGGATTTTTATTAACTGTAGGCATTTTCAAATGTCTTCTGGAAATAAAAGGTAGCAAAGATTAATAGCTTTAATTAAGGACTGTAACACAGAGCAGTTTTGCGCATTTACAACATTATGTGGTTATTGTTTTCATATAAAAAATAATTCTACATAGGAAACTATAACTCGGTTTAATCAAGGCTTGCTCTTCTAAATTGTATGAAACCTTTTTACAATCATGATAGTGGTACAAAGATCATTTCTTTTGTATTATACTACAGGAGAGACTACTAATAACTTATTTTGATGTATGTCCCATTTCCAATGACCTGACAGCGAAGACCTTCCCCTTGTATTGCTGTTCCTGGCTTTTTGTTTACTTTCCAGTGGTTGGTTTTCTTTTCTATTACATTGTTAGATTCCGCCCCCTCCCAGTTTTCATTAAAATATTTATCACTGGAGCCTTTATCACACTGGATACAATGTCCATTAACATGTGACACATCACTATATGCAGTTTAATGTTAATGCCATACTTAAAATGAAAAGTCAGTCTGAGACAATAGAAAAGAACAAACATATGTTCAGTGTTGAAAAATGCTTTTTTACTGCCTATGATGCTCTTAATTGCCAAGTAATTTCTTAACTCAGTGAGATTCTATATATCAGTACTTCAGGAAGTTTCTGGACAGTTTTTTTGAGAGAGTGATCTAAAATAGAAAGGAGAAAAGATAAAGTACAGGTAGTCCTTGATTTATGACCACAATTGAGCCCAGAATTTATGTTGTTAAGTGACACATTTGGTAAGCTAATTTTTCTCCTTTTTACAACTTTTTTTACCACAGTTGTTAATTCAGTAACGGCAGTTGATAATTTAGTATCCCAGGTCTTAACTGAATCTGGCTTCTCCATTGACTTTGCTTGTCAGAAGGTTGCAAGATGGGATCACGTGACTTTGGGTCATTGCAATGGTCATAAATATGAAACAGTTGCCAAGCATCTGAATTTTGATCATGGGGATGCTATAAAGACCAGAACTCTGAAAAACAGTCATAAGTCACATTTTTCAATGCTTTTCTAACTTTGAATGGTCTCTAAATGAACTTGAAATATAGGACTTCTGTACACTATTTCATAGTGGTAATTTCTGCCTGAAACTCCTCCTCTCCAAACCAACTGCTTATTAAAAAAATAGAAATAGCACAATTTCTACGACTTTGAGTACAATGTATAATTGGAGTATTACTGCTAACTAGTATAGCTTTACGCCCATTATTCTTTACCAGCACTGATTTATAATCCTACTTTTGGATTTCAGCTTTTTATTTTTTACTATTGTATCTGTTATTTTTACTTTTTTCTACCTCTTATTTGAAGAATGCTCATTTTTTGAAATCTTATTTCATAAATTTAAAAAAAAAATCTGTCAACTGCCTCCAGGAGAGAGGGGAAAAAAATTGCATTTAGAATTGAGAAGTATCTTTTGATTCTTTTTCCTTCTCCAAATATCTAATTTTGCAATTATTTCACCTTATTAAAGATCTCAGAATCCTATTCTTACATTTCTGTCTCTACTAATAATTTAACACTTTATCTTTGAAAATTTCTGAAAACCAAAGATTTTATAAAGATTCTTTATTTTTCATGAGCTCTACTCTAATATGTGCTTTGTTATACATATTAATATTTTTTCACTTACCTGATTATAATGAAAATTTATACTACTGGGTCACTTTACTATTAAGTTATGTTATATTGGTATAATAGAACTTTCACATCTTTTATAACTTAAACAGACAAAACAAAACCCTAAACATGAGAGCACTTCAAGTGATAAATGTAGTTTTATTCTTAGTTTTCTTTTATCCATCTCTTCGTGGGATGCATTTTATCCATCTCTTCATGGGATGTATACTTCTTCTTTGAGGAAGACATTCTTATTAATGCAGTCACTGGACTTCTATGATGCATTTAAGAAATTTCTTAATTATTAGTTATTTTATCAAATTGTTTCCCAGTACATTTGAATGAGTGTCTGAATGGAATTATAGTTAAGATCTTGCCATATACTTTCACGCTAGTATTATTATTATGTAGCAGAATGAAATGAACCTTTTCTATATTCTATACACAAGATTGAAAATTTTGTCCAAAATGTACCTTTTATTGTTTGTGGTAGCGTGCAGTTGGACTGCTCAGTGGCTTTTTGACACAATAATGGTATACAGGTACTTACTGACTGCCTCATTTAGTGACTGTTCAAAGTTATGAAAGTGATTAAAAAACTGCTTTACCACCAATCCTCACATTCATTACTTTCACAAATCTGTAAAGCAAAAGAAAGTAAGATCATAAGTAGAATTGCAGTTTCATGTAGTGACCACTTTGCTTGATAACTGAGTTGAGGATATCCATTGTGGTCAGTCAGTAAATGAGGACGTGTATACTGATACATTAATGTTATTATTTTGGATTTAATTTTGTTATGATTATATTTTAGCATTATGGGAACTAGATCCCAGTTTAACTTCTACAGAGTAATAGCAAATTTCACTGGTTAAATATGATGGACTTCCTTTCACTTTATGTGTTTCAGCAGAAGCTGAATTGCCTTTGTGATTTTTTTTTAATTTGGATTGAGGTTGAATCTTGTACCATAAGATTTTCCAACTTTCTCATTCAGTGATTCTATATCTATAAAAATTAATTAGATTTCATAATACTGGTAACACTTAAGTACATGGAGATGATATAGTATGGTAGGTTGATTTCGCTTTAGTTCCTTGATTTGAAGGATTATTTAGTCATTGGTCAAATGGTTTGGTTGTGGTAATTATAGTGTGGTTGCTAGTACTTTCTGATGAGATGAGTCCTGAAATAAGCAAGCAAAATATTTTTGTTAGCAAAATAACAAAAATAAATATGTATACGCTTTTCAGACTGAATGATGCTAAAACAATTAATGTATTATGTTAACTGGAAAGCTAAAATTAGATACATAGAAAGCTCAAGCTATTTTTACCATATCTGTATAATTCCTCCTGGTAACAAGGACCGGGAATATTTCCTTAAAGCTATCCGTTTTGGAATGCAAAACTCCAAAGGATCCCTAGATGGCAGCATAGGGACACTGTAAATGGTCTGTTGCCATTCAGTGGTTGTCTAGATTTTGGCAGCCAAATATTTGCAAAATGTCTGGCAGCCCTCTATGATCTTACTAATTCCTCTGAATTTAGGGCTAAATGAATGTCTAATCTGATAAGGTGGGTTTTCTGGAAAAAAACTGAACCAGAAAATTTTCCAATACCTTTGGAATTTTTAGTGAGCAAAGCTATTATGCTACACATGTTTTACATGATGCCTAACTACCTTATAACTTTTCTCCAATAGAATTAAGACCACTTCATTTAGGTTTAAAAGTGAAAAAAAATTCTACAGCTTTCTTGTCTGAATTTAATAAATAAAAATAAAGGCACCCTTAACACCAAGGGAGATGTAATGATTTACATAAGCATAATCCAGGTTTAATTCTGAAACAAAATAGGTGTCTGAAGCAATCTAATTTTTATAAGCATTAAAATTGAATCAAAAGGTAATGAAAAATTGAACTGTAAAATGGAAACTCTCCCATAGAAAAATTAAGCAATAAAAATTTATGTGACATTAACTGTGTCTCCTTGGGTTGGACAAAAGGAGTCAACCTGATATTCAAACCTGGATTACCATTTCCTATAATTATTTGAGCTGAAATAATGGTTTTTGATCTACAGCGTGAAATTGTTAGAAATTATGTTTTATGTTAAAACACTTGTCTTTAGCCAGAATTGTGATGAGTCATGCATGTGGAATAATTAGAGATTTTATTCTTCTTGCTTCATAGAAAATTTAGAAGAAAAATTATTAATAAAAGTATGGTTCATGTTTTGGTAGGCAGTTTTATTACTATTTCTTGCTATGAATCATGAAAATCAGATTTAATCAGATTTATTCAGATTTAGCTAAAACTGACTTAATAGATCAAGGTTGTTTTTATATTTATATTAGTGAAATTATTTGTAAGATAGATGGTTTTTCTCATGCAAACATTTTATATATTTGTATTTTTTTTAAATATAAACTTTATATTATAGGAACATTTATGTAACTTTTCTGCATTAGAAGCTGTATTATTCCTTTTACTTTGGTGTAAAATGCCAATGGAATAAGAAGTTGTACATGCAAAACTGGAATAGAAGGTGGCAACATATTGCAATATTTTCTGCTCTGTTTGAATTTTCTATAAAACAAAAAACTGTCCATTATTCCAGGAAACTCTACGACTTCACAATTATTTTTAATGGCTTTCTGAGGCCTTTTAATTGAATAGGTACATAATTTTATTAAGAGCTTTTTCATGACTATTCATTTTTATAAAACTAGAAGTTCAAAACCACACAATGAATAAGTGGGACCTCCTCATGTTTTCATCTTCGGCTAGAAGACAATTATTAATGTACTATTTACAGTTTTTAAACATATCCTGAAGTAAAGGCACTTAAACATTCAGCTTTAGTTTAAAGCAAAACATTTAACTATAGTCATTCTGTTTGTTCCAAGTAAACTCCTCACATATTCATTCAGCCCTCAGAGACAAAGTCCATCCAAGTAAGAATTTATTAGAGCAGTCATGTTGGCACATCTGGGAAAACCCGAATCTGCAAGTTCCGGCTTTTCACCACATAACTGAAAATCCAAAACCATCCCCCTGCACCCATCAGTCCAGCACATGGTCCAGTCACGAGCTGTCCCAACTGGAGACATTTCTTCACTCACACCTTCACCAGGTGCAGGATGGCATTGGCCTTAACACCAAAGAAGAATATTGTTATGTCTAAACTACTACTCACTAACAAGTCCCCCCTCCCAAATTCCAAGGCTCTAACTGTGGCAGCCTTGAAGCTTCTGATAAAATATGGCTATATGAAAAATAGGGCTTCAATGGTTGACAATTCTCATTGAAGTAGTAATTATTCTCATAGGTTGTCATGCTAGGAAACGCAGGAAACTATCAGCTGATAAGAGGAGGAAACAAAAGAAGAATATGTGTGATAGAAGAAGATGCATGCCAGGCTGAATGCATAAAACTATGTTTAAAGTTATGCTTGCTGGGAAATTATGGGAGTTAAGTCCACATACTGTATCTTAAAGTTGCTAAAATTGAGAAACACTGGCATAAACGCTTCCTAAGCATCAGTTTGGAAGCTGGATTGTGAACTCTAGCCATTATAGCTTTTATAATGCTGCTAATATTTTTTGTTTTGTTTTATTCTCAGTGAGATTCCAAATCATATTTCCATTTCTGATTCCTGAAGCCTTTGTAAGCTTTTGGAATACTTTACTTTGCTTATCCTACAAGGCTTAAAGCCAGAAAATGTTATGCATGTCACTTTAATTACTGAACAACATATGAAAAATCAAAATGCAGTGTTTTATTAAAATGTGCATCTCAGTGAATAAATCCCTAAACTTGTGAAAATACCAGACACTTAATTTTCCCAAAGTGGCTTTGGAAAATGTCTTAGTTGCTTGAAAAAATAAAATAAAACTGATGAGGCTGGTCTTTTTGCATGGCTTTGGGAAAACCAGTTACTTAAAGAAGTTCTTTGTAAGTTTCTAGATAATGGAGTATTGCAGATAATGTAAATTCTTGGTGCTATAGTCAAAAAGGGTTTGGCACATCGCATAGATTTGATTTGATCTGATTTCAGTGGGGCAATGCATGAGCTAGGCTGCAGCCTAAAACTCATGCACACTGGAACCTCAGTTCAGGACCACATTTCATTCCATAACTTTTGTTCTGAACCAAAACAAATTTTCTCATTGGGTTGTATGGAAATACGATTGATCTGTTCCAGACCGCTATGAACTCTATTGTTCTTTTAAGATTTTGAAGCACACAAATACAGTACTGTAGTTAAATATGCCACAGAACGCATAGTGTAACAGTAAAATCCTTTAATACAAACACTGAGAAAACCATGAACAGAGAAAACTGTTCAGTCGGTCGATTCTGAACAAAAGAGAGGTTGCTGTTTTGCGGGAGAGTCTGCCTCTGCGATGGAAGGACGCTCTCCTTCGGGTGTGTTCTCTCTTGAGATTTCTTTGCCCTCAGGAAGTTTGGTTGTGAACCGGGGATTTGGTTGTGAACTGAGTCAAACGTTTAGTGGTTGTGAACTGAATTGGTTCTGAACTGAAGCATTTGTGAACCGAGGTTCCACTGTACTTGAAAACAAGATAGCAAAGTATCTGTCAGAGGACTGGACGATAAATCTGTAATCCCAGCTACTGTATTCTAAAGCAAATACAATCATTGGGATGAGGTGGAAACTATGGTAATTAACTGGATGGCTTTAAGAAAGACATTCTTTTAAGCTCAACATAGTTCACTGAATTTTTATTACGGAGAATATTTGTACGTACCATCTGAATCGCCTGGGGAAAAAAACAGGTTATACTTTGAAAAATTTACTAAACATGAATATATATTGACTTGTTGATTGCCAAATACTTATATATTTATCGTTTGTTTATAATTATTTATTTGCTTATAAATCACCTTTGATATGCTAATCATTTTACATTGTAAAATGTAAATCACAGTGTATTGTATACATTGTATAGGTTTGTATAGGTTTATAATCTTTTGGTACAAAAGGAAAAAAGTGTGGTGAAGGAAGAAAAAAGCAAGGCTCTAAATAACAACCCACATTCTTAAGAGATAGATGAACCTGATGGGTTTCAAATCCACAATAATACTTACTCAGAATTCAGTCCAAAAAAAGAGCTTCTTACCAAAAGAGCCTTCGGTATTCTGGTTTATATCTGAACCCAGAGAATGTCTTTTTTTTTCACCCTTGTAGTCCCAGGGCAGCTATTACAGCAATGATGCCATGAGTTTTATTTTTTTTTGAGGTTTCTGCATTTGCTGTTGCCCTACTTCATGCCCAAGGAACAACTGGAATTGTAGTTGCAATTCCCTGTTCTTTCAAGCAGATATTTGCAATGTTGCAAAGTCTGCAAATATTTGACGTGAGTTGAAAAAAATAGATCAGGGCAACAATGGTGTCATAGTTTGGATTTTGTTATTCACCTTAAAAAAAAAATCAGGTTTTGACTTTTACTCCAGATTTGACAACTAGGCAATTATATTAGCCAATCATTTTAAACTGTTTTATAAAAGCATGATTAAGAGGCTGTTACAACCTTAATGTGGTATGCTGTCATATTCGTTGCCTGGTTCTGGATACTTTTTTCCCCTGTGGCTGTTACACCTACTTTCTGAAGCTTATCATTTTCATAAAAATATACAAATTGAAATACCTCTGCCCTGCAGAAATGGAAATTACATGCAGGAATGCTTCCATTTTATAGATTGCTTGGAGGAACGATAGACTTTATTTTGAAAATATTACTTGTTCTTGTCGAAAGAAGAGCTGTGTGTTTATGCTGGCTGCCTCCCATGGGCCTTGCTGAAGGAACTGCATTTACAATAACTGCCAAATGATAATGTCCATATTGATTTTTAGATTCCAGAGATAGTCAGTGATGATGTAACACCTGAAACCCAAACAAATTCCTGAAAACAAGTTTGCTTCAGCAGAAATCAAGGAATCTGCTATATACATGATGTACTTAGTAACTGCTTAACTTTATCAGTAACTTTAAAATTTCCAGTTCTTTTATTTATGTTCTCCCCGCTCCCAAATCATTTGTATTCTTTGTTAGTCTGCCAACTTTTTAATGGCTTTAAGTTACGCTTAGTCTTCCTCCGGAAATCCAGAGACATGGGCGGTGACACAGTTGGTTCACAGAAAAAATAAACTGGCATAGAAAGATGTTAGGTATGTAAGACAGTTCAGAAAAATATCTCATTGTGTTAATTAGTGCCAATTCAGGGAAGTGTTTTTATGTCAGCATGTATGCATTTGAGCATCTGTTTCGTAGTTCCTTTAAAAAATGTGCGTGAAATCTAAATATCTCTCCAGCTGGAAACTAGTTATCTGAAACTAGGAATGTGAGTAAGGATTCTCTTCTTTTACATATAGTTGTAAAAGTACTCTTCTTGTACATATACATGTAGTTGAAGAGTAAGGTTGAAAGCTATAAACCTTACAGAATTACACAATTTTATTTAGGTAAGAGTTTGGCATTACTTCAGTCAACTGGGTTTGTGCAGAAGGCTTGTCTTGTCAGGCACAGAAGCAGATATTTCAGTGAAAATCCAGAAGTTCATTTATTAGATTATAATTTTTGAAAGTTTACTACTGGAGGGTTTTCTTTTTCCTTATATGAAGTGAATATCAAATTAGGGTTTGTCCACATATGGGAAGTCTATCTGACTAATCAATCTGACTATGATGGGCTCTGGCCCACATCATTCCTAGCCGATGTAGTACTAACCTAGTCAAATTAGGGATAATTGTAGAGTGGAATGCTGGTCTGCACGTCTCAACTATTGATCACTGATGTTGAGTGATGTTGAGAGTTTTGAACTGGAACCATTCCAGAGAAACTGTTCTTTATTTTGCATCCCTTAAGGGTCTCAAAGTTTATTGGATAGAGATTAAAATAGATTTCCATTTTTATTCATGCTGAATCAATGCACCTGCAGTTGGAAGGAAGGAAGCAGATTGCCTATAAGAGTTTTTAAAAGGTCAGTGGTTAATTAGTTACCAGAAGAATACAGTTTATTTCATTTGTTGTGGGTTAACATGGCTATAATTTTAGTTATAGCTTGTTTTATGCTCTAAAATCTGTTTTGTGTATACCTATTGGAAAAAGACTTTTTTCCAAACCTTAAAAATAAATCACTAGTGTATGTGATATTCTTATTTTCTATATAAACTGATTTATTCCTCTAACTTAATTTGAATAAAAAGCACATATTCCAAATTAATTCTTTCTCTCTCTTTCCCTTCTTCTGTCTTTGTCCCTCTCTTTCTCCCCATACATAGATGCAAGACAGACACACAAATTCACTTTTCACCTTTATGGGTTGTATGTGTCCTCTTCAGTCTTGAGTTCTCTACCAGAGGCCCAGGATTTTGAGGTTTCTGCATAATACCTTAGCTTTTCTGAACAGAGAGCTTTGATGTTCCTAAAATCTACACTCTCACAGCTTAGTGGGAACCATTCTTACCACTAGTGGGATCACTTTGGGTTTTATTTTCCACATCCTCTCTAGTTCTTTCTGCAGCTTCTTATTCTCCTTCTTGATCTTGCTTTCACTAGGCACCACTACATCTATGACCACCGCTGTCTTCTGCTGCTTGTCTGCTACCACAATGACTGTTTATTGGCTAGTACAGCCACTGGTAGGATTTTCCAGGGTCTGACACCTCAGCTATCTGTTGATGGTACATTCTGTGCAGGTCCTTGTCATGGCATTTCTTCTGCATTATGTTCCTCCCACATCTGCTGATACCTCAGGCATTTTCTCAGCACTTCTCTTTGGTTGCCATCTTACTGCTGTACTGCTGGATGCTCTGGGCTTCATCCAGAATAATGACTTTGACACTCCCTGGACCACACACATGCCTCTCCTTCTGCCTGGTGTACAATTTCTGGATGTAGAACGTGGGGTGGAAACATCCACAGATTGTGAGGAGCTTCTGGGTTTTCGCATCAGAAGCTTCCATGTCCTCCTTTAGCCTACAGGTGCAATAACTGGCAGGACGTGCACACGCAGGCATACACACACACACACACACTCACGCACACACACACACGGGGAGAGGGAGAGGGAGAGGGAGAGAAATGAAAATCACTTGTATGGTGTCTTCTTCTGGATTACTTTGTGTCTTTCAACTAAATAATATTACTTTATTTTAAAAAATGAGTTTACATTCCACAATCATATTACAAGGGCTTCTAGATGCTAGAATTATACTTCATAAATATAGAGTTTGTTAAATGCTGCATATCAGGATAAAAAATTCTAAATGGTTCCTAATATCATAAACCTACCTTAGTAAGTGAACATTAGCTTTTTCCACAAAACATTAGTCTTCAAAAAAACATGCATTTTTGTGTTTTTCTGGCTTTTTTGTGTGCATGTCTATATTTGAAGACACAGCTAAACACTTCCCTAGTGATCTGCCTTAATTTTGCCTGTGCCACTGAAGCGGGTCTCACTAATGTGAACCTAGCAATCACTTTCTGTTTAGTTTGGATTCCTGTAGCTTGTAGATTTCCTTATTTTGGCTCATTATAACTCTAATACTAGAACAGTCCCTGGTCAGATTGCAAAGGGGAAACTCCAAGTTTGAAAACATTTTTTGTACTGAAAACTTCTGTTGTTGCTTAGGACCAATAATATATGACAAGAATTTTGGTCTTTCAGTGTCAAGTTATCTCATTTTTTTTGGTTAATTATCACCAAGGCATAAGTAGAAAATGCAATTTTTCATAAATGTCTTTGTCAGCATTGAAAATTATATTCCTTGAAGAGGAGAGGGATTAAGAGCACAAGAAGGTAAAAATTTTGCTCAATTAGAAAATAGTCCCTCAACTAGATCTTAGTTGCCTTAATTTAATATTTGTAGTTTCATTATGTTGTTCATGATAGGTTAGCAAAGTACTATTTTTTTGTTTTTAAACCTCAACATTATATTTACCAAATTATTTTCAAATACATTGTAGGATACAAAGAACCAGATTGGTGCAATGGTTAAGGCACCAGGCTAGAAACCAGGAAACCATAGTTCTATTCTACCTTAGGTCTAAAGCCAGTTGGATGATCTTGGGCCAGTCATTCTCTTTCAGCTCTAGCAAGCAGACAGTGGCAATGAAGGCACTGACCTCTATAAGCTTAGTATGTATCAGTTTATTTAAAGCATGGGTGTTCAAATTTTTGACCTTCCTCAACCTCATTGAATGAAGAATTGTCTTGGGATGCATATTGTTAATGTATATAAGTTACATAATAATGTTAGAAGTTACAATCTTGTGGGACCAACCACATTACTAGTTGTCCAGGGCAGCATACCCCTGTGGATTGGACACATCTAATCTAAGGATGGAAGGCACAAGTCCTGAAGAGAATAACATGATATAGTCAGGTAAAAGCTGGATTGTTGGAGTGACAGAAAGACTGTAAAGCAGGGGTTCTGACAGAAAGACTATAAAGCAAACTCAGTTTCATTGAGGGCCGCATCAGGGTTGTGTTTGACCTTGGGGGGCCAGGGTGGGCATGGCCAGCTCAACATCAGTTGTATCAGGGGTATCTGTGGTGTCCCAAGCGCTCTGCCAGCGAATATAGGCTCCCAAATCTGCTTGTTATCTTCTTTTCCTTAGTTTTTACTGGATTAGTCATAATATAGTCTCCCTTTATCCAAAATTGACTGAAATTAGAATTTTTCAGCAGTTGACTTTTAGTAAGTGATTTGTTATTTTCCAGAAATTGAAGAGTTAGCTTTCTTCATAATGAAATGAATGTGTGGGCTGGGGAAATAGGATAAAATATCCTAGTGATATAATACTTTTAATTTTTAAACAAAATTAATAGAAATTTCAATATTTCTCTTTCAATTTTTGAAGAACAACAGTATCAACAGAACCAGGAGTTGGATTTCTTCTATCATTTATATTTTGAAAAAAAAAATAAAACTTAAGAAAAATCAATGGATAGGAACTATTTTCAGTAACGTAATTCAGAATTTAAATTACATAACGTGACAAGTGTTCAAATGTTATCATCTCTTTTATAGAAAACAAGTAAACTATATACTGAGAAAAAGTAATAGAATAAATCTTTAAGTGTCTTAGTCACAGTTTTATATGAGTCTTGAATTCTACAAATTCCATTGGCTTGCTGTCATTCTCTTTTTTTTTTTTTTTTTTTTTTGTAAATAAAGATTGTTTGAATTATTAGAAATAAGTTCCCTAATAAAAGAATTAACATCTATTTGTAATAAGGTTGAAAACTGAAGAAATAAGGACAGAGGGCATTGCATAAACTAGGATTAAATATAATCATATAAAGATAAACAATTTTCATTTTTGTGGAGCTCTTAGGCAGTTGACTTAAGCTTTGGATACTGAATGTTGTAGATATCAGTCTTCTGCAAAAAAAAGGCTGCCTTTGAGAAGCTTCTAAGTGTTTCATCATATTGGGACAAAAGGGCACGTGTACATAAAAGCAAAGTTACACTCTTACATTTTTGGGATGCCCTAGAGATTTTATAGTTGAAATATATTATATTCCATATTTATTGTTAGAAATATAACTCACAATCTGTCCAGAAATTCAGGTTGGTGTAGAAAGCACTTCCTTCTCATATTTTTCTTACATAAGCAGTATGAGGTAAATTGGGCTGTCAAAATATAACTTTACGCCTTCCATATGTAGGTATTTCCTCAACAATAGTCCTGATCTGGAATACATTGTTTAGTTTCAGACCTGTTTGCCTTGATCATTTCACATCTTCAGGGCACCAACGTTCAGGTGTTATAGTAGAAGAGTTTTGGAACAAGTAAGAGAGATTAAAATCATAGGTTTAATTTAAATAGAGTCTCTTATTTGCAGTAAGATTATGGATTGGAAATATTTACTAATAAAGCTGTTAAATTTAACATATTCGCAAGTAAGGCATTTGACAATAGAACCAACATAGTTACACATATCTATAAATGGAACTTTTAAAACATGAGGGAACTGGTGAAAAAGAAACAGAAAAATCAAGAGGACCAGATTTCCTCATTTTGTATGGAAGTTATTGGAATTATGATTTCCATGCAATAATTGAAGCTCAACCGGAATATATTCTCACCAGTATAACAGAGTGGCAATCAAGTCTATGAAGAGGCCAGGATGGCTCTCTAGAGATATTCATGAAGCAGTAAATGTTAAAAAGATTTCTTGAGGGAATCGAAATCCTGCCTTATTAATAAAATAATGGAACATAACTTCTGCTATAAAAATATGTAATAATAAGTAACACAATAATAAAAAGAACAAAAAGAATTAGAGGAGCATATCATGAAAAACAAAACAGGAAAACACAAAGAGCATATTTAACTATGGACAGAACAAAAACAACAACCCCTCACACCCCTAACCTCAAAAGAAGTTCATCCTTTTGATAACAAAAGAGTGAAGTAGGTACTTAAGGTACTTATCGAGTTTGCAGAGAAGCTGACTAATTTGAATTGTTTACATTTACTCGGTGCATTTATTGAAGAGAGCACAGTTGTTTGTGTGGTTAGGAAGCTGGCTTGACAAGCAGCAAGCCCACATTTGAGAATTGAGTGCTGCCATGAGGCAGGATAAACTAATGGTCAGCTAAATAGCAAATGTGGTTCAGGTCAAGTAAGCATGAAATATACATTGGGGCAAAAAATGTTACAGTACTTATATATATATACATACACTGGTGAGATCTGATCTGTCCATTACTAATCTGTTAAAAGAGCCTGCAAGGTGACTGTGAATTTAAGCAATGTTTGTTTTTCTACTTCCTTGGATTTATTTGTTTATTTTGTATGTTCACATTATATGCTTATTTTTTATTTGGGATTACTTTTAAATATACCAAATAATAAAAAACTTCCAAGGTTGTAAAATTTTTCAAAATTTATTTATTTATCTATTATTTATCTGTTATGTATGTATCTATGTATTATTCTGCCCATCTCCCCTAAAAGTGACTCTGGGTAGCTTACAGGTAATAAGGTTGTATATTTTATACAAATTTGTGATATGTTCACATTAGAAATATGCCTAGTTGCAACTTTTGTAAAATAGTACATTAGGTAAAGTTCAAAAGAGGACAACCAATGATCATGAGATACATTGCTACCAAACAAATGCAGAATGGGGTTAAAGGCAAGTAGTGAAGGGCAAACGTGATGAAAATTATCAAATCATCAGAAAGAAATTATTCCTCTTTCCCAAAAGACAGGAGGATGGGGGGCGGGGGGTAGGACCAGATATCAATTGGTGAAACTGTGTGGAAAAGGATTTGGAACAGGTAGAACCAATGCATATTTAACCTGTGGAAATTATCATCACAAAGTGCATTTTGGATAGCTTCTAATTGCATTGGAAAAATTCTTAAGAGTGCAGCAGTGTTGAAGACTATTAGTTTTTATACCCAATTTTATCTGTGGGTTAGAGATTATAAATTCCAAATATAAGTTGTAGGAAAATAGTATGTGTCTATTTTCACATGTGATCATCTCAGAGACATTTTGTTTGGTGAGAAACAAAAATGCTGGATTTAAGTAGAATTTAGTTGGTGTTTTTTTTTTGGTCTATTAGTCCATTTCAAGAGAAGCTGTGTCAGAACAGGATAATCTTTGGTAACTTGGAACTACCATTAATATTTTGAGGTGGAACAATAGCACTTCCATAAGCAGGACTTTTCTGGACTTTTGGAGGAGATTCTCCTCTTTGCCTTTTAACAAAAGAACAAAAGAATAGCAAAAGAATTGTTTTTGATTTGCATTATGGATGGAAATTATGCAACTGATTGTGTCCAGCTGTGGTTAGTGGGGGGTTCAATTCATGCAAAAAGAGAAACTTGTCTACATTTAACCATTGGCCTCAGCGTACATAATGCAATATTTCTAATACAACTATTTATAAGAAATTATGATGGAAAGGCTGCTGTAGTTTTTACATCATGATATGAAACCCTCATAGCAAATCTGAAAATTCTTCTTATTTACACAGCCTTGTCTTATTCTTTTTCTTAGTGGTGTGAAATTTGCTAATAATTGTGCCACTATGTGGAAATGCTTTATGGCTACAGTATGCTTTATGATATTGCCTTAGAACAAAATGCAGCACTTTATTTTAAAACAATACTACATTTTGAAATATTCTTTATTTCAATTTCCAGTTTAATTTATATATGTTTTTCCAATGGAATAAATTAAAATTTACAAGTTCTATGTAGTGTATCCATTAAATCCACCCATGCCTCCTGTGTTTTAAGTATTTTTTAATTTCTTTCACTGGCTTAGCTGAGTATGGGGGCTAAGCTTAGATGTTATTTTATGAAGCTATCTCCTGGTATGAACTCACTGAGTTCCTTTTTAAAAAAAAATGTGCTAATGTGAGCTGCTACTGCAAATGAGACAAGAATAAAAATGACCCTGGTTGGCAAAGAAAAAGAAAAGGCTAGTAGAAAACGGATTTTCCCCCTTGGTAAAACTGCAGTAAATAAATATGGATCCACACTTCTTTATTAGTTCTATGGAGTAGTCTTGGGATAGCTGTAGAAGGAAAGAGTAACTAATGAACCTGTTGTTATTTTTCTGTCCCAAACTATATTATATTTAGCAAATGGAAGTATAGATGTATGCCCTTGAGCTGAAAAGAGCATTTCAAATGGAAATCTGAACAACCTGAGGTTGCTGTATGGAATATAACAGAGGTTTCAATGAATAATTAAAAAGTGAAAGTAATAAAGTATACAGCACAGCATGCAAGATATTGTAACTCTGCCTTAGGGATGAATACTTTCCATTACTTTTAATTGTTGCCCAGGCAGACCTTCAAGGTCCTTTCTGGCAGATAATTTGTTATGGTAAGAAGTTTGGTAAACATTTCAGCACAAGATCTGGATAGGATTATATAATATTAATCTTTTCAAGAAGTTCCCCAGAGAGTTTATTTTGTTCCTACCCTTTTTGAGATTTATCTTAAAAGAAAACAGTTTTGTATATCTTGCTAGCAGAAAGAGAAGAATATTCAATTGCTAATGTTTGACTATGTGATTCTGTCCAGACATTTTTTAGAAGGGAAGAAGACAACCATACATGGTGGACTAATGGAGGCGGGTTTAAATCCCTGACCAATTGCAAAAGTTATTAGCCTACTGATTATTTTAGGCCTTCTTCACAAAGTATTTTAAGACTAAATGAGGTAATTGTCAGAGATCATACTGTGTCAGATGCACAGTATGCACCATTGATTGCTAATACCAATAAATTAAAAATTTGTTTGAGCACAATTTTAAGATTCTTTTTAGCTTCTAATATTCCAATCTAGTAGTGTATTTGTATCTTATATTGTTGATGGCTAGAATATTCATTAACTATTACAGTTATTTAAAAATGTACTAGAATAACAAATTCATTTCTGGATTATAATAATAAGATAGTTGATATGATTTTGTGAGTGAAGTGAACAAAATAATATTGGACAGAAAACGCTAAAACATGCTGTTTCCTTCATTGTTAATTGTGATATAATATATTGGTAATATGGCTAATAAAATTCAGATAAACACCAATTGTCATAATTTACTTATTTATAGAGAAAACCTGAGTTAAAATATATTTTGGTTTTGTTCCTCAATAGCCCTTGACTGGTAACATACTTTGTAAAATTGCAGTTTTTTTATTTTTAGTAGCTGGAACTCGGAATTTGTTGGCTTTCTTTTCTTGTTCACCAAACTATATTTGACGTAATAATGTTGCTGATTAGCTGTCTGGTTTTGGACAGGTAGGGTCTGATAGTTATATGTTTTACTTTCTCTGTAATTCTTGTCTTCTGGTACTCATTTTTAATATTTTTAGCGTGCAAAATCTGATGGATAAAGAAAAAGACTTTCCCCCCATAAAGATACATAAGAGATCCTTAGAAATAAATTCTTTCTAGGGTTCTTGGTATAGATGTATGATCAACTATGTGGACTTCATTTAGAGGTTTTGTTATAGTAGTTTGGAATATGCTTTCCAAAGGTGCATCTGAAGATGGGGAAAAAATTAATATAGAGGAACAACAGCAATTGATCATATCTGATGCTGCATGGCTGTTTCCAGAGCAACAGTCTGAATGGGCAAGACAAGACTGGTGTTAAACCTGCCAGCAGCTATTTAAAGCTAGCAAGATATGAACAAAGGAAGAGGAATCCTTGTGCTTCTCACAGAAGACTAAAAATGGGTGGGCTTGGAAAGTATGGAGATCTCTAATGACCTGAAAGTGGAGTTGAGCCAAAAATGGAAGCTTTGCCCCTCGTTTGGATCTTGACATCATAGAAAAAATTACAGTTCTCCCTTCTTTTGAGCAAGAGAGACAAAGCAGATTTCTGTATTACTGTATTTATTAACTAAATTTGTAGTGTATCCATCTCAAAAAATATGACTTTAAAAGCAACCCACCCGTACAACATTAATACTAGTACAATAAAAAGTTGAAAATATAAAATGCTGGCTAGGTACCATAACGTAATGGTATTCTATTCAACTGCCCACAATGCCTGGGAAAAAAGAGGGTTTGAAATGGCTGTCTTTTTTCTTTTTTCTATCCGTGCTTGCTTTCATCTTGTTCAGCTGGGACCTTCCTTAAATATCACCATCTTTGGATGCTGGAACAATTTTAGGAAAGAAGCAGCTGTGTGAGATATATCACTCACGCAAAGTAGAAAATATTAAACAAGCCAAAGAAATAGTACCATTACAAATAAATTTTGGATTAGGAGGTCAGATCATTATAAAAAGCAGCAATTCATGAAAATAAATAGATAAGATGACATAAAATATAAGTTGATCCGAAAGAGAATAACACAATGTGACTTGAACATGTGTATAGGCTCTTTGATTACTGATGCCAAGAACAACCCAAAAAAAGTTTTGGGAAAAGTTAGAATTGAAGCATTAAGTTCTGATTCTAATTGGAAGAGCTCTAAGATGCTTTCTTTCACAACCATGACCAGAATGACTGAGAATCTCAATAGACATGGAAAGTCTCTACATACAGAGTAGTTGTCTACTTCTTAGCAACTTTCCCTAGGATGGAAAAGAGTGCAGGACAGAATAATTTCTGGCCAGTGGAAACCAGAGATAGGAGATTGTTTGGATTGGTGATTTTATATGGACTTTTGAAAATGCCTGGGGTGCAGGTGCAGGTAAATTTCCTGTCTCGAAAGAAACATTGGTGTCCTATCTTTTTTAGGTGGAGTTTATTTGACTGTGGCTACAGAAAGTCCTATATGAAATGGATTGCAATAGATTGTTTCTGGTCAGGATTCAGAACTGTTATGGAAACAAAAATTCTTTGGTAGCTTTTATTGGCGATTTCTGTCAGAACCAGAACATAGTCTTGCTTGATCTCTTGGTGGCTTCTGATATCTTCATGGTATCCTTCTCTGGCTGTGGGGATTGGAACTGAGAAACTGTTTTGTATATCTTGCTTCCAAGTGCTTAGTTCCATCTGATGAGAGAGACAAAAGGTCAAGTCCTCAGGAATTCTATTCAGAGGTGTTAAAGACCTTCTTTCCTCCTTCCCCGAGTTTACTATGAAAGTGCTAATCCACCAGGGTAGGTGAGGGTTGATATACCTATTATTCTGAGTGTCACTACTGTGCAGGCCCTACTGGAATCAGATCAAAGGGCAAATATGCTATGGAGGGCCCTTGAACTGTTATAACTTGTGTGCCAGTTACAACCATTCCTCACAAGAAAGTTTTGCTTGTGGTCACTTGCATTCTTTCGTCTTGAAGCTGGACTATTGCAAGCTCTATGTGAGGCTTCCCTTGAGCATCATTTGGATGCTTCAGCTAGTTCAGCATGCAGTGGCCTGAGTATATATGGAAATCCCCAAATTAACCCATTATCATCACAACAAAAGAGCTGCTTTTTTTTTTTCTTAGAAAAAATCTCGATGCAGTTCAAAGTGCTGGTCATTACCTTAAAGCCCTCTATGGCTCTTAGTCTGAATGATTCTGAAATAATCTGAGGTGACTCTGTGCATCTAAGTGAACTCTGGTACAAAAGCCTGAAATTTGAGGGAATGTCAGCCCCAGGATCTTTGCTCAAGCATTTTCAGAGATGGCTATCTGCTTTTGAAGTATCCTTCTTCCAGATATTAAGATCATTATAATACTTTTGAAAAGTGATCCAAGATTCTGCAACTTCAATCAAATCTATTTTGTTTACATTATTGACTTTGATGTTTCAATCTTATGTTGCTACTTATGCTACCTCTGATAGAATCCAGAAGGGAGGGAGGGAGAGAGAGAGAGAGAGAGACAGACAGACAGACAGACAGACATGCCTGTTCACAATCTAACAGCCATGTTGTGCATAGTCAATAACAAATTAGCCATTTTGTAGAAGTGAAATTATAAGTTTGCTTTCAGTTCCTTTTTCTTGTCGTCTAGGATCCTTTCTAATGCCAAACATTATTTTTAAGCATTTTTCTGGCTAGGTGCACATATTGCCATACAAAGCATTCCATTGCAGCCATCTATGATTATAATGTTCTAACATGATGGAATTTGTATGTGACTCAGGTGAAATGTGTATTGCTAGAAACAATGCTTGTTACATATTTCAAATAAAATAGTATTTTTAATTAAATTTATCACACATTTTAAGTTGGTTTTGAATGACATAAGTTTAACATTTCTTTTTAGGCTCAGAAAATTTCACCATTCAAATGCATATTTGAATAGCATGTGTTTACATATTTGTGCATGTGTGCATGCACAAGTACGTGCATTTATGAGAACAAATTTTGTGTAGACATCCAAAAATATTACAATCTATCTCATGTACAATAATGAGATAATCATTTTAGGACATTGCAAAAATGTGTTTGCCTGAAGCATTATTGTCATTGTATCTGCAAGAATAGAAAATTAATCATTATATAGAACTCTAATAGCAAATAATATTGGATCTGTTAAAAACCTTTAGGGGGAGGAAGAATTTGATTTTGATGAATTATATTGGAATACTTTAGGGTAAAGAGTTTAAATATATTTGAAAAAATTTATTATGAAATAATTCTTAGATGTTACTATACTCCCTTAAGATTTACTCATATTGACGAAAACTTTTCTAAATTTTGTTGCATGGATTGTCATAATTTAGTGGATTTTGTCATCTCTGATGATAATGCACATTTTTGTTGGGCAGTTTTGAAGAAATCAGAGAAACCGCCTAACCCTTTTCAATAATGAATGCTAAACTATAGTCCCATTCCTTTCATGTATGAAAAGATGCAACAAAAGAACTTAATTTAGTTTTGTTGTTAACTGTCAGATTATGTAAGAAAATATGGAAATTAAGTTTCTTGTTTCATCAAATAATTTAAAAGCATGGGAGAAATTGGATACTTATAAAGATACTTTAAGAAATGTTTAAGTTAAGATTGTATTATTCATACCTGGTCTCAATTTTACATACAAACATATATACAAACATGAACTAATTCTTATCAGATTATCTCTTTCGGATCCCTTTTTAAATAGAAATAATGAATAATGAATACAGATGTTTAAGATGCTATCTCTTTCCTCAGGATTATATAGTTCTATATGAAGTAAAACTCATTTTGGTTTTCTATAGCTTCTGGTTGTTGTTTTTAAATTATTTTTTAAATTTAATTCTACTGTTGATTTCTGGGAGTTTAAATATTTTTACATTAAATAATGAGAAAAAGAGTATAAACAAAACAATGAACAGGTTGGTATAAAGTACAAACTGGTGCCCACTTATATTGGTAAAGGCCACCCTGAATAAGATGAATTAATCAACTGATTTACAAATAGCTACCTTGTGATGAAATCCTTTTTGTAGTAAGTCTTGGGCTAAAGGCACTCCTTATATCACCAAGGTTAAGGCACTTTGTAACCTTTTATCTGGAAGGAAAAATAATGGAAGAACGAGGGGAAAGGTGGGGAAAGTACAAATGAATTATGTCATCTATAAATTTATTCTTGATCTGTTATTAAAGTATGTGATTTAGACAGAAGTGATTAAGTTGTAAGAGCTTGTCAAGACGCAATCTGAAGTAGTGACAATACAATTCTGGGTGTGTCATACAAATTTCTCCAGACTCAGTTCCTGGCCATTAGTCTCACCTTTCCTTCTGCCCATTACAGGTAGTCTTTGACTTACGACACAGTTGAGCCCAAAGCTTATGTTACTAGGTGAGATGTTTGTTAAGTGATTTTGCCCCATTTTATGACCTTTCTTTCCACAGTTGTTAGGTGAATCACGTAGTTGTTAAGTTAGGAACACAGTTGTTAAATAAATCTGGCTTTGTCTATTGACTTTGCTTGTCAAAGGGTCACAAAAGGTGATCACATGACTCTGGGACATTGCAACTGTCTTAAATATCAATTAGTTGTCAAGTGTCTGAATTTGGATCACATGACTATGGGGATGCTGCAATGTTCATAAGTGAAAAATGGTCATAAGTCACTGTCAGCGCTGTTGTATCTTTGAACAATCACTCAACCTGAACTGTTTTAAGTTGGGAACTATTTGTATATATTCTGATCATCTTCCCATCTTTCATACCTAAGAAGAAACTTTCATAAGATCTGATTCGTATGTGAATATAATGAAAACAGCCCTGTGACATAGGCTCTGCCCCTTTTATACATACATGCATTATCATAGTGTATATGCAGAGGGGGAGGAGTTATATTGCTGCAGCATTTTGCTGCTTTTTTCTTTTTGGATACCCTGAATTGAGGAATGGACTTGATAGAAAAAGGATTCTATAAGGGTAAGTTCTTCTGTGATTTTTGCACTGCAGATGTTGGCACCTTTAGAAAGTACCACACAGAAAGTGCTGCATTGGGAAAGCTAATATGATCCTTCGCTTTTGAAGCCCACATTAGACAGCTGGAAAAAAAATCAGAAAGAGTGCATTTTGTACTTAATGTTCAGAGTACATTTTTATTTGCTTGTCCTTTCCCTTGTATTTTACTGCTTTTTAAGAGATACACCTAGGGTCCTTTAAACTTTAAATATGGAATTTATTGTAGTCGTATAATGATTAAAGGGATAATTTTCAACTGTTCCTCGCCTTTGGAGCATTTAAACAGAGAATTCATGATGTTTTGATTGATTAAAGATGAAGATCTTGAAATGTTACTCTTGCAGTTCTGCTTTTCTGATTTTTTTTTTTTCCCATTAAGGCCCAGTCTTATCTTGCTTCCATTTGCTGGTTCTTGTGGGGATGGGATGACGTGAAGCAATAATATAAGAGTTAATGTTAGATCACAGCAGGTAATTGCAACAAGTTTCTTCAATTACTCCAAGATACTATGATGTCTCTTATTTCAATGGAGAATTATACTGTACATACAGTGGAATCTTGGGTTGCGAACGCAATCCATTCTGGGATTGCGTTCGCGAGCCAAATTGATTGTGCCCTGAAGTGATGCTTACTGCGAATGTGCAGGCAATTCTGTGCATGTGCAAATGGCAAAATGACATGGAAAGGAAGCTTTCCGTGATGTTTTTTGTTCAGAACCGAGTTTTAGATCCTAAACCAATACAAAACTCGGCTGGATTTTCAGGTTGGGACCTGAATTGGTTGCTAACCAAAGCATTTGCAACCCAAAGTTCTACTGTATATACAAGTTGGGAAGATATAAGAACATATATTTCCTGAAGTCAGGCTATACAGGTAGTCCCTGACTTATGACCACAACTGAGGCCAAATTTCTGTTGTTAAGTGAGACATTTGTTAAATGAGTTTTGCCCCATTTTACATCCTTTCTTGTCACAGTTATTAAGTGAATCATGGTATTTGATACATTAGTAACTTAGTTGTTAAGTGAATCTGGCTTCCACATGGACTTCACTTGCAAAAAGTTGCAAAAGATGATCACATGACCTTGTAACACAGCAGCGGTCATAAATGTGTTGCCAAGCATCTGAATTTTGATCACGTGATCATGGGGATGCTGCAAATGTAACTGTGAAAAATATTACAAAAATGTTAACTTCCATTTTTCAGTGCCATTGTTACTTTGAATAGTCACTAAACAAACTGTTGTAAGTTGAGGACTACCTGTAGTTACATGAAGTAAAGCAAGTCTTAGCTTTTTACAGATTACTACACTTTTAAAATCTTATGGAAAGATTTTAAACAAGTTGTCTAAAAACTGTTTGATTTCTTTCCTTCCTTTCCACTTCTGGTGTCTCCCTGGCATTATTAAGATTATTTTTAAAGAAACTAGCTTCTGAAATAATTGGAGGAGACCAGCTGGCAAAATGAAAATCCTAAATACTTGACATTGAACTAATTTGCTTTTGTAACTTCCAGGCTTCAGAACTATATCACATGTCTACTGCCAGGACGGCAAGTCCTAAAAATAATTTCTGGATCTGTGGCTGCCTCGTTCAACAGCTCTGTATTCCATCCCCTGCCTGCTTTTTCCTATATTTCCTCATATTCCTAACCTGCATTTGCACCTCACTGTTGTCGGTTAGTGAGCTGGTTAATTTCCTTGTATTCAAAATTGAGAACCCTTTCCTGACTTTTCAGGCAATTAGCAATATAATTTTTGTTGTCTGCTGTTGTGTTGGTAAATTATAATGCTCAGAATCAGCAAGATTACATTTCATTTTCACAACCAGTATTTTAAACTGAAGCTACAGCTGACCTTTGAGTGCTATGCAGAAGTTTGAGTCCAGATCATGGATGGAATCAAGAAAAAAACATGTTCATTGAAATACATACATTTAGATATATAACTCTGTTAATAATCTTCTCATATATCATGATAGCATTACAGTTTTGTTGTGGTTTTGTTGTATTGGGAGGATACCTTCAAGATTTAGGTTCTCTAGTTTATACAAAGCTGAAGAAAGTATAAATTGCTTTTGGTTTCCTAAGTGGCAAATTTCCATGGCATTGTTCCTGCTTCATTTAGAAACTTATAAAAATATGCATTTGTTTAAACTAGGTTTACTCAGCTTAATGACATAGAATATTGAATCAAGCAGGATCAAAACAAGTCTTGGTATCTTCCTCTAAAAACTGGGCTTATTTATAATGTCTAAGGGATCTTTCAATAAATTGATGTTGCAATGGAAAAATTAGCAAGTATCACTAGCACTATAGTGGTGTAGATTATGAGGCAATTGATAGTGTCAAGTAGTAATTTTAGAAGGGAATATCTATTTGATATTATGGTAAAGTATATTTTTATTAATTCAGAATATTAGTCTTCTTACTGTACAAATGTTTATGCTCTGTACCCAGTTTGAGTAATATTCTACTGATGAAGGATTAAAAATAGTAACTTAATTGAATATAACAATTCCTTGGTACTATTTTTAAAAAATTGATATTGATTATCCTGTTTAAGGACAAGATACAATCCAGTCCTCCAGGTTTTGTACCAAACACAAATCACTGAATCCTTTGTCCTTTGTCCTTTGTCAGGGAGAAACATTAGATGCTTACTGTAAATATGGAAAGCTGCCAACTTGTGGCGCAGATTCTTTTTTTAATACTGTAAATTGGCGAGTAATCAAGAGTTACAGTTTCATTTTTTCTCTTTGTGTTAAACAAGTTTAATGAAAAAAAAAATAATGGAGCTACTTTTAAAACCTTGAATAAAGATTTCTTTATTACATAGTTTATCAAAGTAAAAGTTTGTAAAGTTACCTGTTACAGTTAGGGTTACAGTATAACTATAGTTCTAAAAGGTTTCCTTAGTTATTTTTCATATCATTTAAGACAAAAATATTTCTTCTGGAAAATGTGAAAAAAGGAATGGAATTTTGCAGAAGTTTAAAGGCAAAGAACATCTTACGTGCTTTTTTCAACTTTATTTCCTGCTTGCCATCGCTACCCCTTTTCTTGAAAAATGCACAGTTTTTCTTGCAATTTTTAAGAAATCTTGTAACAGTTTAATGCTTGAAGATGCTTTATATACTTTTGATAATTAAGCTAAATTGTATTGTTATTGCTTGTATTGTTATCATCATAATATATAAATCCGTTACATCAAAGAAGATTTTTTTTCTTCAAACTAGAAATTCAGATGCAGTAGGGAGCATTATAAAAGTGTCAATTAATCTTTTGGCTAATTTAGAATTGAATTCTGGCTAATACAATATTTGCACATGTAACATAATCACAAATTATTTTCATGAAGATTTTCTTTTGCTTGTTGCTACATTTATCACTAGTTGTAATAGAAAAAAGAATGTCAGTATTCAATAAATAAAACTTTTCAAATTCCATAATAAGAAGAACTCTTCAAAGGCCTCATTTCTTAAGGTTGAGCAAGGATGAATAAAGCCTCTTGTATGATATCTTTTCTTTATTGGTGGCCAAACTACAATCTTGTTCTTATTCTTTGTTTTTTCATATTAATTATGTAGTTAGTTTAGTTATTGTTAGTTATTGTTATATTGTCATTTTATTGCAGTTATATTTGAAACAGCCAGAGTTATCTGGATTCAAGCAGTACCTAAATTAAATAAATCATATTAAATCAAATTAATCTGAACCCCATGTACTTACATTATCCAGGTGTATTTGCAAGCACTGATTATCAATGGCAGCTCACTAAATATTTGGCCATTGTTATCAAGAACTCAGCATAAATCAGTTTGAATGTGATCGAAACAAATTGGTAATAAATCCTAAGCATCCAAAGAGGGAGGACATACTAAAGAAGCTTCTTCACTTGGTTTAACAGTAAATATAGAAGCATAAGCATTTTTATAAATAAGATATCTAAAGCGATAAGATATTTCTTATTTAAGTTACTTTTTTATATTTATTAATAGTTTAAACATACTTAGTATAGGGCATCCTTATTACCCTGAAAAAAGCATAAATTATTCTTCAAAATGATACAGTGTGAAGTGTTAAGCTGCTTTTTAACACATGGTCATTGCTATAGTACAGACTCTGGAAGTAGCTTTCTTGCACAATGATATATGGAATGATTATATTAATTCAGCTTTTTTGAATCATCTGTGTAATAATACCTACAATAATAATTACTTTTGTGTGCCTCAAGTTTGACATGCATGTGTCAATAAATAAGCTTTTACATTTGAGAATGGAGCAATTTCCCGTTTCTGCAATGATAACTGAACGTTAATGCATATCTTTTAAACATATATGAGAAAGTATATCTAGAGAGACAGTTTAATGTAGCAGTTGGGCAGACAGTAAACCAGAAACTGGGAGAGTATGAATATTACTCTTGCCTTAAGTGTGAAGCCAATTGGATGACTTTGTCTAGTCACTCTTTTTCAACTATAGGAAGAAGGCAATAGCTAGCTGTTTTTGAAAATCTTGCCAAGAAAACTGCAGGCTTGTCCAACACTTACTGAGAGTCTCTAATTGATGTAAATAACATGTAGTTCTGAAATTATCTACATGTTGTATCTGTTTTGGATTATCATCAAGTGCTATAGATAATTACTATTTGTTAAAAGACGAGTAATACTTTTCAGACTATTGCTATTTCTTCTAAAATGTTTTGAATTACAGTTCTTATCTTGATATATAAATTATGTAGATATTTTGGAATGAGTATTTAAAAATGTTAAGAACGCCTTGATTATAAATTTCTATGCCAGCAGGGCAAATATTGGACTAATGCTATGTATACATATAATACAACAAAATTATTTTCCGAAATTAACTTTGAAAACACATATTAGTTATTAAGTTTCAAACTTAGGGCAAAGCATGATAGTAGGACATAGTGGCATAGGAATAATTCCAATTCTATATTCAATTGGAAGGATTTTGAGTAAAACTTTCTAAAACCAGGATGTTCTCCGCTTTGTAGTTCAGGTTAATTTTTATAACTATGATGATATTTGCTGACATTTGAGTACCTGGCACAATTTACAATTCTCTAGTAGAAATAGACTCTGGTGATTTGCAATTCTGGAGCACTTCTTGCACAATGATATATGGAATAATTGTATTAATTCAGCAAGAATTACTTTTGTGTGTCTCAAGTTTGACATGCATATATATCACTGAACAAATTTTTAGATTTGAGGATCATATGTAATGATGGTACAATATTAGTACAATATTTCTGATACTCGCGTTTTGGGGATAAATATACTAAATAATATACAGTATTAGGTATATGTTTGTAAAATCCGGACAATACTTAAGTACTTGATACAGGTCGCTCAGTATTACAGAACGGGGCAGGTTGACATAATTTCTTCTACCTGTAAAAAATATCCATAGGAAACAAATTAGGTAGCTGAAGCACATGCTGATGCAGACCATTTTGTACTGTTGAAGAAAAGTGCATGATCCTTTCCTCCTGAATAAGCTGAGGAAAATCCAAACATTTTAAGTGCCTAGCAAGCTAGCAAAATCCTATAAACACGTGGTGCTCGGAACTGGGTTGGGTGACCTAGTTCAGTAAAATACGTTTATAGCAGCTTTCAGCAGTTACTTACTAACTGCTGAAACCAAAGCAGTATTTTCATATGAACTTGGAAGGTTAATGTAAAAATATGCTTTAATTACAACCAAACCAAGCAATTGTAAAATCATTTGTGGGTATCCTTTTTATAAAAAGAATATTGGATTGTTGTTTTCAAATAAAGACATTTGCAGAATCTGATGATTGCAAATTCTGTTCACGTTTCCCACGGTAAGGTGCCAATTAGACTTTTCTGGAATTCTATTGCATCTAAATCCACAGACATGTGATTTAGTTTAAACATATAATATCCATTTAAACAAGGTTTTTTGAGATGCAGATACCTTTAGGAATGAGTATTCTAAGATAACAAATACTTAAAGTGCTATTTCAGTGCAAATATTCGTGTCCATTATTTTGCATTTAATGGAAAGATTGAATTGAAACGGAGTCATTCATCACTGTTATTTTCCAGGCTTTATGTTAGTGATAGAAACCTCGTTAAGTGAAATGGTTAATTTTCCTGATCATCATTATCTTGTACTACTGTGTTTTCATTCCATTTTTAAAAAAAGAGTTGTTTGGATTGAAAATAGCTCCACATTGTGGGTTTTTTAAAATTGTACAATGTAAGCAACATAGATACATTTTCTTTCTGAACTGCAGCTGATAACATGCTTTGTTCATTTAAACTGCTTTGTTCATTTAAACATTAATGAGCCGTTAACTTCTGAACCTCCAGTACTGATTCCATGATAACTGGGAAAGAAAAATTTCAAGCTATGCCTACATTGGACTTCTCTTTTTTGTATAGTTCCATGTATTGTTTGGCTGCTATGACTTTCTATAAACAGTTTCAATTCTTAGAGAAGTATTCTTTCTAGAAACTGATGGGATTAAAATAAAAATCTTCACTTTATTGTGATACATGAGGTTGGACCTAGTCATAAACAACCATGGCTGCAGTTCAGTTGTCCAATTCCTCAGACGTTTTAATTACACAGAGTACTGTTCCCATTGACCAAGCAATAGAGATCATTGCATTGTTGTATAATCCATGGTGCTACCTTTTTACAGTCTGGAAACTGCAGCTGGTCCAAAATAAGGCAGCAAATTTAGTAACAGAAATTTGACTGAAAGAATGCATTTCAGTCATATTACATTAGTGGTTCATTAGTCATAATCTGTTTCCAAGCCCAATGTAAACTTCTGGTTTTATCTGAAACAACGTTTGTCTGGACAACTATGTAAAGGCCATAATAAAATGTGTAGAAGTATCCTGACTACAAAACTCTGTCCGTTCTTTGTACCAGACAAATTAAGATCTTTACAATTGCTCAGATCCTTTAATTAACTTTTGTTCAGTGTTTGTTTTCTAACATAATTTAAAATGCTACCGGTAGTTGTTTTTTATTCATATATGGGAAAGAAATTTGTTAATTAAGCATTTTATTATTTTTGGTTTGGATGTTAAGTAAGTGAATTACATTTTGCATTTTAATATTGTGTTTATAATACAAAATGCAGTTGATGCTTTATTTCTACAACACAGGATCACCATTATATCTAGAAGATAAGCAAAACATGTTATGACTTTAGAGGTTGATATAAAAATGGCAATTAAATAAATGACTAATTTAGCTTAAGTAGGAGACCATTTTTAATGGAAGTAACTTGCCTAAATTATCAATTTGGGGGGTTTGTGTAAGTGTGTGTGTGTGTGAGTGAGTGAGTGCTGGAAGATTCCGAAGGATTGTGGTTTAATAACTTGCACAATAAAATTATTGATATATAAAATAAACATTATGAGTTTCAAGAAAAGTCTTAACATACTTATCTCTCGCATTTCTATTTGAAAGCCAATTAATTCAAATATGACTTAGTCCTGATATACTTTATTAGGACTGCAGCTTAAATAAACATTCTCTACAATGTATCTAGAATGATGCTCTTAAACGCTTACATTTGTAGCATGGCAGTTACTGCAATATTTAAACAAACATTTCCAAGCAATGTACGTATTGATTTATTGAACAGTGGTGTAGTGATTTCAATACTTTTTTTGAAAAATGGAAGCTAAACTATTCAAACAGAAAAGGGCTAGTGACTCCCTAAATATATCTCCTTTGCCAATGAAACAAAACAAATAAACAAACACCTGGCAACCACTAGAAGTGATGTTCAGTAAAAATTGATGGCTGCCTGCCATTCATAGGATTCTTTGTCAGACAGCCACAGCATTTTTCCAAGTAACTTTGTCTGAGGTATAATAAATACTTCAGAAGTGTCAGTTCATAGTATCATATTGCATCATTCAAATTATCTGTGATGCTATTTTTCCAGAACCTTTTGGAATTTCAGTAATTGGAATTCCTTATTCTTCCAATTGTTTCAATAATTGAAATTCCTTTGAGCAGACTTCTTCTTAAGTGATTGGAATTTTCATTTCCATCCATCACACACATTCACACTTCTGCTAATAAGGTTCCAAAAGATTATTTCCATTCTTCTTTATGACCTCTGAAGCTGTTCTGCTTGGAGAAAAGAACAGTATGGTAGTACAGTAGATGGCATAACAATACAAACTAGGCTTCGCTTGGGCTGTGAGATTGCATCTCCGATCTGATGAACTCCCAAATTGCAAGTGTTATGAATCACTCCACCCAACTTAATGCCCTTCAGTCAATGCTAATAAGGGAGTAGACATAATTATTCCAAGACAGAATTAAGGTTATCATGACATTGATGATTAACTGACCTTTCATTTATTACAAACATCTATTAGCTCAAAGCAACTACCGGTAAGTTATAAAGATGGGAGCTGAAAAATAGATGAAAGTATCTTTTGTCGTAGGCTTTTTCTTACACCATAATACTTCCTGCTCATTAATATTTTGATGTTGTCATACCACAGCTAAATTGAATTACAGATTATGAGGAGAGATGGGAATGGATGGGTGATAATAATATTTCTTAATTAATATGTTATTTTTTTCTGTATCATATTTTATTTGTTTATGTATATGTATATTTTTGACATGGAAAGAAGATTGCAGCATGCACACTATTGCATAATATACCCAGAGCACACCTGTAATCAATTGCAAAGAAATCTCAGGTCATCCGGGAAAGAAATGGTGAACTGAAGATGGCTTTGCTAAAAAGTGGAGCTGATGATTACTGTAGAATGAAGAGCTGCCAAGTAGACTGGCTGTTTAGAATTTCCCTCTGAATAAGGAGAGACCTTGAGATTGCCCACAGGTGCCTCTTACAGTTGCTCCTTGCAAGCAGACTGACAGCAGTCTCTAGGAGATTTAGAGCTTTGAGAGATGAGGGAATTAATTATCTTAACTGAAACAGTGGTTGGGACCTTCAAAAAGGGCAGTGGATCTGCATGCTTCTTTTTAAAATTATAATCACTTTTGGATATTGCTTGTTAGCTGTGTTTCAGTATTAGGAGCCTTTGAATTAGCAAGTTATAAAGACTTCCATTCCTTAGCGAAAGAAGTTTTAAATTCAAGTTTAAGGACATAAAATTATTTTGGAATAAATAGCGAAAGGTGATTGAAACTTTGATTTTGGAAATTACAAATTACTTGAAGTAAAACTTTGGAATTAATTGTATGTTCTTTCCTTAGTTAAATGCTTTGGTTTTGAATTTTTTGTATAAAAATGATAGGATGAATCTTGAAGGTTGGATATTAGAGGGAAGGCGCTAAAGTTTACAATTAAAGGAGAAGAATACTTAAACTTGAGTTACTAGTACAGAATGAAGCAAAATATTATAACACTGGACATATTGAAGAATATTTTAAAGCAATGGACTCAGAGGTTAATTTTAAGAGTGTCTGCATTTATAGACAGACTGTTTAAAAGATGTTATGAAAGAGCAACAAGTTATAACTGACAAGATTGAGACTGATCTGAAAGTGGATTTAAAAATGAAGGGTACAAGAATTATATGAAAAAAGATAGACTGGACAAGCACTAAAACCCAGTTGATGTCTTAAAAATGAATATGGATATACAAATAACAAACCAAGAGAGTACCTGAATAATTTTCTTATATTGGATTTACAAAAGAGGCTTGCTAAAGCTTTGAAGAGTTTTGTGAACAGGGACAAGAGAAAACAAAAACAAATCTAGTTCCAATATAGTATTTTATAAATAATTCCAAGTGGCAAACATACCAATACTCCTTCCTTTTCCTATTTTCCCCACATTAGCAAGTGAGTTGGGCTAAGAAAGTGTGATTGTCCTAAAGTGACTTAGCTGGCTTTCATATTTAAGCTTGGATTAGAATTAGAGCCTCTTGGTTTCTAGCCAATTTTCTTAATCACTAGACCAAACTGCTTCTCTAGTTGAAAGAATTAAAAATCAAGATTGTTTAAAATAAAAGAAATATAAAGTTGGTTTGTTTGACCAAGGTTAAAATAAATATGTTTTCTTTGATACAAATTATTTTTGTTGCTCAGCACTAAAATTGCAAGTATTTGTTTATACAAAAATGATAGGATATGGGAAGAAGAGATAATTTGTTCTTTTTAAGAGGAGATACATTACTAAAATTGTTTATAGTTGTGATGAAGGGGGAAATTATTTCTTTATACTTTTGTTCACTGTATTCTTATTTTTTTTCTTTCCTATATTTCAATTTTTTATTATTTTATATACTGCATATACTCGAATATAAGCCAACCCGAGTATAAGCCGAGGTACCTAATTTGAGGCCCGGAAACTGGAAGTTAATTGACTCGAGTATAAGCAGCAGCTTCAATAATCAAAATAAATACCAACCGGAAGTAACTGTGCTCCGACTCCAGCTGGCTGTCAACCACCAGCGCAGCAATCACCGCCCTGTACACCGCCCTGAGTCCTTCGGGAGAAGGGCGGTATATAAATTTAAATCAATCAATCAATCAATCAGCCTGGGCCCCGCACATTGCATTTCTAC
>JANHFR010006651.1:27049-37335 GCA_032468015.1 Mimophis mahfalensis | reverse complement strand
ATTTGAACTCACCTTAATTGCAGGCAGCTGGCAGCTAAGTGCTACTTAACAGCACTTTAATCTGCTGCACCACTGAGTTCCCCATAATGTCATGTCATAAATGTTTTGAAGTAACATCATAATTTCTTTTTGTGTCTCCAGCTCTTCCTGATGAGCCTTCTTGCCTTATTTTAAAAAGTCCAAATAGTATTCAATGTTCTGTCAGTAATCTGTCACTGCACCAGAGTCTATTCCTTTTGACGTCCCAAAGCCAGGAGATTACTTAATCTTAACTTCAGGAGATACAATAGTTATAGTTCTTTATATCTCACAGTTAATCAATAGGTTCCATTTATACAACCCATGGGGATTTTCCATTTTTCTTTAAATCCTCTCTTTAATTTGCTAGTTATTTTTAGTATTCAAAGGATATTTAATCCTTCCATTAAATATTCTCCAGGTTTTCCAGGTTGATCCTCTAGTTACCATAAAGTAGATAAGTATAGAACAGTATATCCAGGTGTTATTCTTCTCTTATCAGAGTTCTCCAAGGTTATTTTTGTTAATGTAGCAGTATGACAGTGTATATCCATTCACCAGTAGATGGTGCCTTTAGCTTAAAAATAAATTTTAAAAAGCCACTTTAAAACTGTTCTGCCAGGTCTTTATTGCAAATTGGTTCAAACAAAATCTCCAATAGAATACCCAATAAGTAGTCAAATATCCAGCATTTTCAAATGCCTGTTGAAAGTCATGCCAGCAATATTTATACATCCAGTCTTTCTGTATTTTAAGCTTTAACTTATTTTATTTCCTAAGGGTGCAGTTTTCTCTGCTTCCCTTTGGTCACTGCTTAAAAGCATTCCTGAGAGTTTCTTTTTTCAGATTTATTTTCTTTTAGGGTCAAATCCTAGGCAAAATTCAAAAATCACCTCACCCAGCTCCAGTAGCTGCTCGAGCACAATCTTGGCTTCTTTCGCTGCTCCAGCTTCAGGATGGCCATTTTGGCTGCCTCATCTTCATCTTTGGCAAAGAAGGAAAGAACCCTGGCTCCAGCAGGAGAGTCACCGCTCTCCACGACCTGCAGGTTGCCCCTCCTTATATGTTACCCCTACAGGGTGACCTTTTCCCCTTGGAGGGCCCTCCAACAAAGTAGATTCGATGTGGGGATGCGGAGTCCTGCTCCCCTGCGGCAATCACACAGCAACGTCAAACCAGAAATCACAAGGTTGTCTTTAGCATTATTACCATGACAGTGAAATTGAAACACTACTCAAGTGAAGTATTTTCAGTTTGGAACTAAGACATCCATGCGAATTTTAAGACAGACTCTTTTTCTCACAGACTCATGGTAGACTGGAAACAAGGGAGTCTTTTTCTTGCTAAAGGGAGACCCTGCAGCTGTGGCTTGACAGTTACTTGAGTCTTTATCAGACTGAGAACTGACTCTTGCAAAAAACAGGGAAAAGACTATTTTAAATCAGGGATGGCTAAAGGCAGCTTTAAGCAGCCTCCACTGTGGGCTGGAGGTGAGATGAAGGCAATGTCATGAGGGCATGCCTCTAACTGTAGCAAGAATATGCCATCTTTATTGAATTATATAGAAATTATTACTGAACCATGTTCTTACTGCAGTGAGGGGGACATTAAGGAAGTAGCAGGAAGATTCTAAGAAAATGTGCAGAAGGTGAAAAAGAATTTTCCAAATGAGAAGAAAAAAAAAGTTTCAAGTTAGAAGGTTGAACATAAGCATACCTCTGGGAATATTTTCAGCCTTTTGATATTTGATTTTGCTGAGTACATTTTTGGCTATCTTGTTGCCCTTTGCTTTATGAAATCATTTTTATCCCATTCTCTCAACAATTTTGAGCTCCTCCCAATCTAATTTAACCTGGCCTTGATATACTGTACCGTACTCTATTAATGAAGTCATGAATAAAACACTAACCCAGCATAAATTCTTTCAGACCTTGGCATCTTTTTTTTTCTAACTTCCTTCACTTCAATATGCTAGCCCACCCCCAGCCTGCTTGGAATAAATGAAAGAAAAAAGACAGAGGGTGGGGGGGGGGGAAGGCAATGCAGTGTTTTTTTAAAAAAGGGAGGCTACCTACTGGAGTCTTTTTTTTATTATTCCAATTCCTTTTTAAGACAAATGTGTACTTTCCTAAGATTACATGGTTGTTGCCGTAGAAGAAGCGACACAGTTTCTTTAAGGAATTCTAACAGGTGTGATATGAACATCAAGGCACTTTCTAAATCATCTTTTTCTCTCTGAATCTTTATACAACCTGAAGGGACAGTGAGCTTTCGTAGAGCTTCTCCAAATAACCACTAAGAATGGGGATCACTGAGAGCTGTTGGTAGGGTTTAAAGTATAGCATTACATTTTATCTTAGAATGGAAACATAGGTCCTTCCTCCATAAACTATTCCCTTTTCCCAAATCAATAGTGAAAACACAAAAATTCACAGAACACCTAACAATGACTCTGAACAGAAATATTTATTCTTTTGTCAGTCAGGAGAAATATCCACTTCCATAATGGGACCTTTATGAGATAGAAAAGTAGAAAAACTCATTGGTTGAAGAAAGGATGATATGCAAGGACCAGAGCTTTGCTACACCACAGGTTGTAGGCAACCACTTTCAGTTGGTTGCCTACAACCAACTGAAAGACCCTTAAAGCCAGGATGAATTATTTCCATATTATAGTCACAGATACAGATAAAGTTGCATGTCCTTCAGATAGAGTTGCATGTCATTGGTCTTTCCTTCTGCCCATGTTAGAAAGTAAGTGAACACAGAAATTGGTGAGTCAATCAGCCTTCCCTTCCCATCCCTAGAGAATTCTAGCAACAGACAGTCCTGGAAACAGTGAGATGGGGTGGAATAGGGAACTTCATTGCATAATGGGCTTATTCAATTAAGTTTTGTGAGATTTTTTTAGACCAGTTTGCATCATGTAAGCTAGCAAGCTTATTCTTTTTCTTCATTTAACTAACAAAATTGCTTTGTTTTGCACTATGAAACAGAGTTTGTATGTGTATGTGTGTGCATGTGCATGGTTGCATGGATGACCACACACACACATCGACACATCCCTACAAATAGATGTCCATTTCCTACAATTGCCTATAAATATACTATGAAGACCTTTCTTTCATCCTTCTATGAGGGGTGAGAAACCAAAAACTGGGACAGAAAGAACTAGTTCTATGGGTTCTGTAGTGCATTCCTGCTGGCATCATGCACTAAATTAGTTGACAGCGTCACCACCAGATGCGTCTGTAACTGGCTGACAAATCATATTCAATATGTAGTCTTCAACGGACCTACATCTACATGGGGAGAAGTAAACAGTGGGGTACCCCAAGGTTCCATTTTGGGCTGAATACTTTTTAAAATCTTCATAAAGGATCTGGATGAGAGAATAGAAGGGCAACTCATCAAATTTGCAGTTGACAATAAGCTGGCAGGAATAGCCAACACATTAGAATACAAATTCAAGACCCCCCAAAAATCTTGACAGACTTAAATACTGGGTCCTATATAACAAAATGAAATTTAATGTAGATAAAAGTAAGGTTCAACACTTACAGGCAAGAAAAACCAACTGTACAAGTACAGACTAATGCCAATAATTGTGAGTGGGATCTTAGAGTACTAGTGGATAATCACTTAAATATGAACCAACAGCAGCCAAAAAAGCCAATGCAGTCATAGGCTGCATTAATAGAGGGACAGAACCAAGATCACATGAACTTCTAATACCACTTTACAATGCCTTAGTAAATCTACACTTAGAATACTGCATCCAATTCTGGTCACCATAATATAAAAAAGATGTTGAGATGGAACGAATGGCAAGAAGAGCAACAAAAATGTTTAGGAAGTTGGACATATGAAAAATGTTAAAGGAATTGAAAATGTCTAGTTTAATGAAAAGAGGATTAGAGGAGACATGATAACAGTGTTCTAATATTTTAGGGGCTCCTACAAAGACAAGGGTGTCACACTATTTTCCAAAACACCAAAGGGCAAGATGAGAAACTGGACAGAAGCTAACCAAAGAAAGAAGCAACTTAGAACTTTCCTAATGGTGAGACCAATCAGCCAATGGAACAACTTGCCTTCAGAAGTTGTGGGTAGTCCATCAATGGAGGCTTTCAAAAAGGGACTGGACAATCATTTATCTGAAATTGCATCATGTGCGGGCCACGCTCATACCTGGCTTAGCGAAGGGGAAAAAGTCACAATACATCATGTGATGATGCCGTGATGACGCAAGTTTGACACCCTGTTCTAAGTGGTTCACAACGTAATACACAGAAAACATAAATATAAATCCAGACAAAATCGAATAACTTCCCTGATTTCTCATTCCACTGATTCACTACCTACTATCTCTTCAATCACAATTCCTCCCTCAGGGATTTCTGCAAAATTACTGTTTTTAACTGCATTTTAAAATAAGAGAAAGAGACCCAGTTTTATTTTAAACATCAAACTGCACTTTGCCTACATATTTACTTCCATTTATTTCCCCAAAGCTACATTTTACCTTCAGATAACAGATTAGCAATCTGTTCATCCTCATCCATAAACTACATAAGATTTCAAGTCACACACACACACACACACACACACACACACACACACAAAGAGAGGGGGGGGGGGTGATTACTGTTTTGAGTTCCAAGTATCTCTCCAACTTCACAGCACCCATAAAATGTGTGTTTAATCTTTTAAAAATAAACATCATCTATTAACAGTCTATGGATCTGGGTAAGAAAAAAGTTAATAATAAAAAAGGAACTTGCTACACATAATTTGATGGAAGGTTTCTTAACACTGAAAGGTAAGTGTTAATAGCTGCTGTATTTTACCCTGGCATGGGCACAATCATTTTTTTTATGTTTTATGTATTTATGTTTTTTAATGCCCTGTAAACCGCCCTGAGTCCTTAGGGAGAAGGGCGGTATAAAAAAAAAATCTAATAAATAAATAAAATAAATAAATAAATTTTGCTGCAAGCTGTTGAAGACTGAAAAAATAAATATATATCTATAGACCTACAAGTTCCATCTTACATTTCGATAAGCATTGTATTGTTCCCCTGCTATGACTGGAATTGAATTCATTATGCTGGACCTTTAATTGCATACTAACTGAGTCTTAGCAAGCCATCCTTACTGGTGTTTAATGTCAATAAATTCCAGGACAGTTTTAAAACTTTGGATCAAGGCTTTCACAGTTTCTGAAAGCTGCTTTGTCAGCCTGATGGCCATTCGATGTGCTATACTATCATTGAATCAAACCTAGACTTAGCTTTCCTGACAAGAAAGTAAATTGGGAAAGGCTGCTCTTTATGAAAGGAGAGGAGAAATGCATTTGGAGAAGATGTGCTCAAGGCTCCATGCCCTTATTAAAGCCACTGGTGGCAGAACACCTTAAGCAAGGCTTTCAACAGTTGCTTTTCATATGATTTAGCTTGAATTGGCTATATACAGCTAAAGACCAAAATACACTCTCAGTTCTTTGGGACTCTCAGAACAGGGGTGACATGATAACAGTGTTCTAATATATAAGAGACTGCCACAAAGAAGAGGAGGTCAACCTATTCTCCAAAGCACCTGAAGGCCAAACAAGAAGCAGTGGGTCTAATCTATGAACTAATCAAAAGAGAGAACCTAGAGCTCTGGCGAATTTTCCTGAGTTAGAACAATAATCAGTGGAAGAGCTCACTTCAAAGAAGTTGTGGGGGCTCCAACACTGCAGGTTTTTAAGAAGAGATTGGACAACCATCTGTTTGGAATGGCATAGGGCAGTAGTGGTGAGCCTTTTTTGGGCACCAAGCGAGCGCAGGAGTGCACCCAGATGCAGGAAACCGAAAGATCACATGATTTTCCAGTTTGCGGTGCTTCTGTGCATGCGTGCAAGACCAGCCTGGAAGAGCAATAGGCGATGGCTCTGTGTGCCCCTTGTGGGACATGTGCCATAGGTTCGCCACTGCTAGTATAGGATTTCCTGCTTGAGCAGGGAGTTGAATTAGAAGATCTCCAAGGTCCCTCCCATTCCTGTCATTCTGCTATTTAGTTTTATTAGCATTTCCATCTATAGGTATCCTGGCATCTTAATCTTGAGTTACATTTTAACGTGATATTTGCATTTATCAAAGTGATTCATATTGTCTGTTAGATCAAGCCTTAGTGGAAAAAGAAAACAACTCCCCAAATAAGTAGTTGTGTTTCTGATCTGAACATCAATTTACTGCATATCTCACAGTGTTTATTTTTCCTTAGTTAAAGAATACAAATTGTGATCAGAGGCCAAATAAAAAAAAAAAGGGGGGGGGGGACAATTCCTTCAAGGTAGCAGGGAGAAAGAGCAGATTGCAATTCTACATTAAAAGAAAGAGCACCTCAACTCATAACACAGACTTAGACTCTTTGAAAATAAGTTTGGTTACAGTTCTGTATATCAGTTTCTTCTTATTCTTCCTTTTAAAAAAAGTCATTTCCCAAATAAGTGCAATGTTGACTGTATTATTGTCTGAGTAATGATTTAATTTTCTTCTGCCTATGTCTATATTTTAAAAAGAAATAATTTATGTTAAAAAAACCTGTTGAAGTTCACCCAGACAGGATGAGCCACTTCAATATTTCCACAGTCCTATAATTTCATTCATATTTCTTGAAATGCTAAAAAAAGTATTATATTCAAGAGCAATTTATTTTGTGCTCAAAAGTGACACCCAATGATTGTCTTTTTATTACTTACAGTGGTATAATCCAATATGCTGAGAGTTTAATACAAATGCAAATTAAGCCTTAGAATGCAAGAACTGATGTCTTTTCCAATTTTAATGCAGTGCTAACTGAAAGTTCAAAAGAATAATGGTTAACAGTCCAGGGCCATTATTGGATTTCTGTACTGTATAATACATAGGAGAAAACAATATTATATTCTCCTTTAGACTCCAAAACTCCATTTACTTCTTATTACCACACAGTAACAGAGGTGAGATCAGCAATGCTTGATATCTATTTTCAAAAAAATTCATAATCAAAGAAATAAAATAGTACGCTATATACAAACACAAGGTGTAATTGTACTGTAATACTGTTCCTTTCCCATTTTTTATACTTTTTTCTTCATTTCTAACCAGATTCCTTTTGCTAAACAGTAAAGCAAGATATTAGCACCTTAAAATTAGACAGTGGGTTACCACAAATTTAATATGCTGCTATTGTTTCATTTTTAGTTGGTTTCTCAACCAACCAACCAACCAACCAACCAACCAACCAACCATTCCTAACTGGATACTGTCTCAGTTTATTTGAAGACAGAGTATCTCCATTAGGGATGTATACCATGCATCTAATGGTTTGAAAAGTTGGTAAAATTGATGGAAACAGATGGAGTAAACACTTTGGTCACAGCTTTTGTTATTTTATGGGCTGCACACTTGTACTGCCTTGATTTGATGTATCATTGATATCCTGCCCTATTTCAGGAAATCAGTTTATGTAGGATAAATATGTAAAATAAAATAACTCTGTAAACTGAATGCAAAATGAATATGAATCATCAGGATGATGGAGAAAGCAGAGAAGGAGGAAGAGGAGGTAGTAATAGTAACAGTAGTGATATAGGAGGAGGAAGAGAAACCAATTCTGGCTACATAAAGAGAAAAGTAGTTTCCATGTAAGGAGAATTAATACCTCTACCTCATTTTGCATTAGTCAAACTCTATTCCAATTATTGTGTTCTGAGCAAAATATTTTAAGAAGGATTCAGAGAAATGCAAGCAGGATCAGAGAAGGACAAAAATGATTATTAGGGGATCAGAAACTAAGTCCTATGAAGAGAGAAAGAAGGCATCAGAAATGTTTGGAAATGTTGGAAAAAACTAAGGGGGAAGATTATTGCAATCTTCAAATTCTTGAAACAGTAGAAGTTCAAGACCTCTTGTTTATCATCCTGCGTGAAGGACATGGAAGGATGCACATACATTAGAGAAGACATATTCTAGTAGTCAAAAAAAAAATTGTAACAGGAAGAGTATTTGACAGTGGGATCAATTATTCAGAGAAATAGAATGTCCACAATTTATGTTTATGCAGAGACTAGACAGCTAGCTGTTGTGGATCCTTTATTCTGCACAAAACATAGACTTGAAAGGCTACATAGCTTCTTCTAACTATACTGTTTAAAATTATTTTAAGTCGGTATACAATAACATTTTTGTAAAGGAGGAATGTTATTCATATCCAGTTAGGTCCAGTGACATGAGTTAACCACAATTTGTTGAATTGGCCATGACTTGATGAATTCATATATCATTCTAAGCTAAAACCAAACAAAACAGATTATGACTTGAGGCAATATGTGAATCTAGTCACTAAATGGTATGAGTAAAACAAGTTTTTTTTTTTTCTGAAGACCTTGAGGTTCTTTTTTGGGCCCAATACTCTTCATAAATGAGGGCATAGAAGGAGAATCATCATATTCACAGATGACACCAACTTGGATGGAGGGCTGTTAACACTTCGGAAGATAGGCTCAAGATCAAGAAGGATCTTGATAAACTTGAAGACTAGCCCTATCAAACAAGATGCAGTTCTGTGGTAAGAAAAGTAAAGTCCTTCACTAAGTAGGAAAAAAATAAAAAAGAATATATTTACAGAATAGGTGGCACTTGGCTCACCAGTAGTAACTGTGAGAGAGATCTAGGTGTCCTAGTGGACTACCACTTAAGTATGAAGCAGCAATGTGCTGCAGCTGCCAAAAAGCCAATGTGATCTTGGGCTGCATCTATATTGGAATATGATCAAGATTACAAAAAGTGATAGTACTGCTTTATGCTATACTGGTGAAACCAGAGTTGGAATACTGCATGCAGGTCTGGTCACCATGATACAAAAAAAATATTGAGACCAGTGGTGGGATTCATTTTTTTTTACTACCAGTTCTGTGTGTGTGGCTTGGTGGGCGTGGCTATACAGTCATGTGACTGGGTGGGCCACCGCACCCATCTGCAACCTGTTTTTTTTCTATAAACCCACCCTGAAGCTTCCTAGCAGCCAAATAGGACATAGGAGGGCACCACCACACCTCCTATGCCTCATTTTTGGCCTAGAAAACTTCCCTGAAGCATCCTGGCAGCCAAATAGGGGTGCACAGAGACTCCTGGAAGGGGCATGGTCAGAGGTGGTATTTGACAGTTCTCCAAACCAATCAAGATTATTGCTACCGGTTCTGCCGAACCTGTCAGAACTGGCTGAATACCACCTCTGATTGGGACTCTGGAAAATGTGCAGAGAGGAGCAACAAAGATGGTAAAGGGTCTGGAGACTAAATTGTATGATGAATGGTTGAGGGGAATAGATATGTCTAATCCATTGGGGAGAAGGTTTGGGTGGGTGGGTGGACATGAAAGCTGTCCTTCAGTACTTGAGGGATTGTCATAGAGAAGAGGGGATCAACTTAGTCTCCAAGGCCCTAGAGGGCAAGACAAAAAGTAATGGATGGAAGCTTGTTAAAGAGAGATCCAGCCTAGAAATAAGGAGAAGTTTTATGACAAAGATAAGAATTAATTGATGGAATAGCTTACTTCTTGAAGTTGTGTGAGCTCCATCATTGAAGGTTTTCAAAAATAGACTGGACAACCATGCAACTGAGATGGTATAAGACTCTTGTCTTAAGCAGGGCATTGGACTACAAGACCTCAGAGGTCCATTCCAGCCTTATAATTTCATGTTCTATGTTCTTTTTATTAATATCAACTGTACTGGATTATATGAGAATAATAGTTAAAGTTACATTGCAATGGCTTCATAGTTTCTACAAATGTGTTTTCCCATGTGTAAACTGCATGTGTAAACTGCATTTTCATACAATAACCCTAATATATTTACCTGCGTATAAGACCCATGGAGCTTATTTTAGGGTAGAGCTAGAAAAAAAAGAAACTATTTCTATAATATTAGAAGTTTAGCTATGTATTTTAAACCATAACACAACACTTCACTGAATATATTCTGCAACAAGTGCCCATGTTCTTCCAGTCTATTGGAAATTCCATGTTTCTTAATAGGAAACATTAATTGCATACCAGATAGCAGTTATTAACCTGCTTCTGTTCTCATCTAATAAGTCAGTGTAGAGCTTTCTAGCAAAGAAATTAATTTGAAAAGAGAAACCAGAAAATGTGCTTCAGTATAGAGGTACTTTCTTCTCATTTTCTTTCCCCTAGAATGGTTAGCTTTGGCAAGACAATAGTGGTATAGCTTTATCGATCT
>JANHFR010006646.1:23157-34645 GCA_032468015.1 Mimophis mahfalensis | reverse complement strand
CCTCGGAAGGATGGAAGGCTGAGTCAACCTTGAGCCTGGTGAAATTCGAACATGCCTTAATTAGAGGCTAGCCGACTGTTAGGCTAATTCCTTACAGCCTGCTCCACCAATGACACTGTTAATTTGTAATTCCTTTCCCACAATTTTTGCCATTTGTCTACTTCAATTATATAGCCAACATTTTTTGCCCGTGCTATCATTGTTTCGTTCACTTGTTCGTCCTCCAATTTAATGTATAGTAAGTAACTATACTTTTAAAACCGATTTTTCTTCTACCCCTGTTAATATCTTATCCAATTCTGTTGGTTCTTTATAGAAACCATATAGTTTTGCATCTTTCTCATGTCTAGAATGTATCTGTATTTGTGAATACTGTGTCAAATCAATCCCTTGATTGCTCAATTCTTGTTTATTTTTGAGTTCCCCCTTCTCGTTCAGTATACCTTTATATCTAACAGTATTTTCTATATTAAAAACATTTAGATGAACCAGTGGTTCTATTGTCGAGAGCCAGACGGGTATCCTCAGATAGTGCTTTTCTCTGATTTTCTCCCATATTAACAATAACGCATATAGTGCCTTTGAAAGTAACCATGTATTTTATTTTCCCATACCATAAGAATGTGTGCCAGCTCAGTGCAAATCATGTCCCTCCAAAGTCAATAGTCTGTTGTTCTTTAATACAATCCATTCTTTTACCCAAGTAAGTACCGTCGCCTGATAATATAATTCCCAGTTCGGTAACGCAAAGCCTCCTCTGTTTTTAGATTTATTCTTGCTTTTTTCCCTTACCAAATATATCTTAATATTACTTTATTACATTCCTAAAAACATTTTTTCTCCAATTTTATCGGAATTGTTTGAAATAAGTATAATAATCTTGGCAATACATTCATTTTTATTGTAGCTGTCCTACCAATCAGTGACAGTTGAAGATTTTTCCATTTCTCCAAATCTATTTTAATTTGTTGCATCAATTTATAATAATTATCTTCCTTGATAGTTAACATATCTTGCTGTTAAAATAATCCCTAAATATTTTACTTTCTAATGTGAATATCTATTCTCTTCGTTAATTCTCTTTTCTGCATTTCTGTGAGGTTTTTAACTAATACCTTAGTTTTCTCCTTGTTTATTTTTAATCTTGCCATTTTGCCATATTCCTCTACAGCTGAGGCCCTGTTTTTAATGGGTCTTTTAAAATAATAATCATCTACAAATGCCTGTAACTTATATTTTTCTTTTTTTATTTCCAAACTTTTTATCTCTGTATCTTGTCTAATTTGTTGTTGTTGTTAGTTGCGAAGTCATGTCCGACCCATCGCGACCCCTTGTCTTGTCTAATATTTCTATTTAATACCTCCAGTGCCAATATAAATCCTGAGTGTATTAACTGCAGTGACATTAAAGTTCTATTCATTCATTCAAATAATAGGGGAGACAAGGGATATCCTTGCTGTATAGCTTTTTAAAATAACAACCTTCTCTGTCATATCTCCATTTACCATCTTCTTCGCTGTTTATTTATTTATTTATTTTATTTAATTTAATTTATATACCGCCCTTCTCCAACTGGACTCAGGGCAGTTTACAGGGCCATTAAAAACATCAAAACATATAATACAAATATTAAAATAAATTAAACTGGAGATTTAAGCCCAACAAACACATTTAAACTTTAAAACCGCTAACACAGATTTAAAACCCAATGTGCTAAAACCTTAATCAATCCAGGCCGGCCTGATGGAAAGACAGTGTTTTCAGGTTGCGGCAGAAGGACCGGAGGTCGGGGGGCAGCAGGAGCTCCAAGGGAAGTTGATTCCAAAGGGTGGGTGCACCCACAGAAAAGGCCCTCCCCCTGTGGGCTGCCAGCCGACATTGTCTGGCTGACGGCACCCTGAGGAGGCCCTGCCTGTGTGACTGCACCGGGCGATGGGAAGTTGTTGCCGGCAGCAGATGTTCCCGCAGGGCTTTATAGGTAATCGCCGGCACCTTGAATCTCACCCAGAGGGCAACCGGAAGCCAATGCAGCTCACGCAGGAAGGGTGTAACATGGGAGTGTCAGAACATCCCCATCACATGTTTGCTTATAATATATTGCCTTAATCATATTAATAAATCTCTCCCCAAAATCCATATCTTTCAACTGTGCTAACATAAATTGGCAATTCAAATTGTCAAATGCTTTCTGTGCATCTAGGAAAATCAACACCATTTGCTTCCGTGGATGTGCTTTGTAGCACTCCAACATGTTTAAAATTATTCTCATACTGTCTTTAATTTGTCTCTTAGGCAAAAATCCATTTTAGTCTAGATGTACAAATTGATTTAAAAACCTTCTAAGTCTTTCTTCAATTATTGAAGCATATATTTTGTAGTCCCCGTTCAATAAAGATATCAGCCTGTAATTTTTTATCTGTTGTATGTTTTGAGTCCTCCTTTGGTATGAGCGTAATATACTGTATGCTTCTGTCCATGAATTTGGGACTTTCACTTCTAACAATACTTTATTAAATACTTCCAGCATTGGTTTACTTAAAATATTGTTCAAACCTTTGTAAAGTTTTGCTGGTAGTCCATCTGGGCCTGGTGTTTTCCCATTTTTTGTCCCTTAATTGCTTCTATTAATTCCATCATTATATGTTCATCTAACATGACTTATTGTTTCAGGTATTTTTCTGAATTCTGCTTTTTTTTTAGATATTGTTTTCTTTTATCTTCTGAGACTATCTCTTGGTCATATAACTTTTCATCATAATTTTGAATTACTTTCTTTTTGTCCTCATTTTGATAATAAAGATTTCCTTCCTCATCCATTAATTGTTGTATCAATTTTTTTCTTTCTCTTTTTTCAAATTGTATGCCAGCCATCTTCCTGGTTCATTTGCATCTTCAAAGAAGTTTTGTTTAGTGTTTCTAATTTTTTGTGCTAATTCTTATTTATCTGTTATGTTTAACTTTTTTTTATTAATTCCATTTGACTTTTTAAACTCTTTTTTGTGGTTCTTTTTGTAGTTCTGTCTCCAATCTCTTATATTCTTCTTCTAATGTCTTTTGATTTTGTAGTGAGGTCTGTCCATTTCTGTTTTCTTTGAAGAAAAAAACTAATTCCCACCCCCCATGAATTGGATAAATTCCTTATCTTTTAATATTGATTGATTCAACATCCATCTTAGTTTTCTTTTTGTCCTTTCCACGTAACTTTTATTGGATTATGATCTGCCCAGTTACTTGTTTCTATACTCAATTCTTGTACGTTACCCTTTAATTCACCTGACATCCATATCATATCTATCCTTGACCAAGACATGTGCCTATTTGAATAAACTGAATATTGATTTTCCTTAGGATGTGTCTCTCACCATGTGTCTTGGATACCTAGTCCTTCAGCCATTTTTAAAAAGGCCTTTGATAATGTTTTCCTCGCTTTTTTATTCACTTTCCTGGTTTTATAATCTACAATTGCATTGTAGTCTCCCACTACACAAATATTTTCATACTCCAGTTCTACTATTTTCTTACGTAGTTTACTATAAAAGTCCTCTTGTGTACTGTTTGGTGCATAAATTGCTACCAGGACTATCTGTTTATGGTTCATTGTTATCCCCACCATCAAAAGCCTCCCTTCTTCATCCTTAAATATTTGTTTAGCATTTATTGTTTCTTTTATATATACACTTCTCTTCTTACGTTGTCATAGAGAGTTGTATAGTTTCCCAATTTTGGGGTATTCCAATAATTTTTTGGGAATATTTTTTAATATTTTGTTGTTTGGTATCATTTATGATTCATAATTTTGGCTTAGAACTCAGGAAGCTATTTTAAACATTAGATAATTGACCCATCTGTCCTAGTATACTATTTCCTTTGTTTGGTGAAGACTACCCTGTCTTTTAGGCAGGGGTCTTGAACTTCTACAAGCAAAACAAATATCTGTTGCGGAACTGCAATTATTTGCATCTTGTTTAAAATGATTAATAATGGGAAAATTTCTTAACTGTGAGTTGTTACCCTCCAGGATATATCAAGCAACTTAGGGAAGATCACAGTTTTTTTTAAAGCTAATTAGGCTTGTGCAGGCAAAACAAGGGGCAAGGTCTGGAGTGAATTTTAACTCTGCTCCCATTCTACTGTACAAGCCTAACAAAACAGGATTGCATAGGCAAAAAAGTGTGCGTGATATGAGAGATGACTAAACCCATGAATCTGTCAAAATCATTAGTTACACCAGCATTTTCATTTATTCATTCTGGCACCCTGGCTATGTGATCCATGTGCATATTTAACATAAATCTAGATGGAGATTGGGAATATAAATCACATTGCATGACGCCAATCATTCTAGTACGATTAAAATGAACCATGGCTTAGTGGTGTGATGTGTGGCCCTAAATGTAATACCATGACCAGAGGTTGGTTACTAAGTCAGATCACAATGTTATGATCATCAAGATATATTTCCAAGGAGTAGAGTCTGCTTCTTGATCATATATTATAAAATGTGGTACAAAGTCATACATCAGCGTTTCTTGCTGTTTCCCAGAGGAAAAATTAAACTGATACGTATGATCAATTTCCACCAGTTTGTAAAATCATTCAATTTAGCAATAGATCCTATGGCAGCAAGAGATCTCCAGCATTTTCAGTCTTCAGTGGCTATTCAGCATTTTCCCATGTGAGGTATAGAGTCTTTAAATCTTCTACGAATGTTATTTGTCATGTGTTTTGCGGGCATCCTCTTGATCATTTGGCATCTGGGGGGCCCATGTCATTGCTATCTTGGGGATTCGATTGTTCTCCAGGCAAAGAATATGACCTGCAAGTTGTATCTGCATGTGACAATGTTATGTAGTTTGCAGGAGAAACTCTTCTGGAGTACTTTTTCATTAATAACATGGTCAAAACAGTGCATCCTTAGGATTTGGCAAAAGTGCATCCTTAGGATTTGGATCCTTGTTGGAAGATCTAAAGTCTCTTGTTAGTATTTGTTGATGCCTTCTCACTGGCATAAATGGCTGTTGGGATCACTACAGAAGCAAATGAAGTTTAAGTTTTAGTGATATAAATGAAAAGGATCAGATTTTATTTATCTTCTGGAAAACAGCTGTTGCTTTTCCAATGCAGCACTTGATATCCATCTCTGCATCTCCATTTTGAGTGATGACACTACCCCAATTTCTACTTTCCCAAGTTGCTGTGGTCCTAGTGTGATTCATTGTATGTCTGTGCAGTGAAGTTCACATACATGACCTTTGATTTCTTGGCACTTATCCTGAGGCCAGTTTTGGTTGCTGCTTCATCTAAGACAGTTGTCACTGTAGTTTCAGCTCAACTTCTTCAAATACAGGAATATTATCTGCAAATTATGGTCCCCAAAATATTCCAGTGTTGTCACATAAACCAACGGCTCAAAACTGAATTCTTGGTTAGTTAAGTAAATTTTCTTGAGATCCTTCTTGCTGTTTCTGTAGTGGGTATAATTTTTACAGGAATGGGTTGCTAGCCCAACAGTCAACCATCCTCCTTTGTCATTTGGGCTTGGTACCAACAATAGTGGAGGTATAATAATTAAGTCAAAATACTTGAGTTAAAATAATTCAATATTTGATATATTTATTTTCATTTAACGTTTTTCAGCACTTCATGTTCTCTGCTTCTGTTGCAGGTAGGAGTAGTAAAACAAATGGAAACTGCTGCTTTGAAGGCTATTGGAGAGAACAAAAGCTCTCTTTTTACCCGAAAATTAACTTCACTGTATACCAAAGCTACATTTCTAGGAGAAGATATCCTTTTATTATGGATGTTAAATTATTTTGAAGACATTTATTTTCGTGTACCTCGTATTCATTAGTTTGAAATATACTCTCTGTTTATTCTTCCTTAGGCTAGGGTTACATTTATAGCTGCTTTGTCTGTTTTGCTTCAGACTTGCCCGTATTAGTGATGATGGTTTTCCTGTTGTGGTTTTCTATGTATTAAAATAACATTTTATTATATAGATCATTGTACAAAACTCATTACATGGATGAGATGTAGTCTTAACTTTAATTCTGTTTGCTTCAAAAAGTCAGTCATAGGGCTAGGGGAAAAGTGATTTGGGGGATTTAAAATACAATCTATAAAAATAAAATCATTTGGAGATTCTTGTTTTTTTAAAAAGTGATACATGGAACTTCGAGGTTTGTAAAATAAATTGAAGGAACCCCCCCAATTTTCTTTAATAATGTAAAATTTCCATCCCAACTAGATAGAGAATAAAACCTTCACAGAATGGCCTTGTACAAAAGTAAAAGTTTCAGATCAGCATATTGTATTTGGGTTATGCAAAAAGTACATATAAAATTAATTTCCTTTAACACTTTGCTACATTTGAATCCCCTGTTGAAATTAGATAATTCGATGGAGGCTGAGGAAATCTCTTCTAATGCCTGGGATAATTATCTTCTCTGCATCTCTGAAAATAAAAATTTAAACCGTATGAATCACAACATTGGTTTGGGTGTAGTGGTAAGAATTTCTAAAAAGTTTTAATTTATAATTATAGCTGTAGAAATTGTAATTGTTCTCAATGTAACCAACTGTATTTCAATACAAATACAATACAGTGGATATCTTGGTACTCAGCTACTTCAGAGCTCATCAAATTTGGTACTCAACGCATTTTGATATGAACATTTTTTGCTGGTACTCATTGTTTGTTTCGTACTCAGTGCATAAGCTAGAACTGATTGGTGTTGGTTCCCATGTGACTCAGTATATTATTCCTTATGGTAAAAATTTGTTTGGTATTCATCATTGTTGATAATCATCATCCCTTCCAGAACCAATTAGTGAGGTACACTGTAATTGGTTTTAGTACAGCACCAGCAATGAAGGGGACTTTCTCAGATGTTGCCTTTCTGTTGGCTCCACAAGAACTTTAAGGGTCAGAGTACCTTCAGGAACGGGTTGATTGTAGAGTGGATAGATTGAAAGGTTACGGTTATTTTGTCAATTCTTCTCACCAATTTTTCAAACTGGTCCCTTTGTCCAATCTTTTTGAAATAGTTTTGGGAGACTGGTAGTGGGAAGAAAAATTGGAAATGTTGCATTCTAACAGATGCTACTGACTAATACAATACAAGTAGTAGTAGATTCAGTCCAGGTTGGTTGGCTGGTTGGTTTCGTATATAAATTTTATAGGTTGGTAAGGTAAGGGTAAGGGCTGATACATCCCACTGAAGCCTTGTTGTTTTTAGCAGAAAATAAAGTGGAATCAATTCATGTCAAACCCAATTTTATACAAGAAAATCTGGGGAATTATTAAAGTTGACAGTTTATACTAATCTTCCCCAACTAATTTTACCCTTCCCCTCATTCATTACAAAAGGTTCATTGACTTAACTGGCTAAGGTTCATTTAAGTCATAATCCAAAGTATTTATAAAGTAGTATCTTGAGCAACACCAAAACCCCAAAGCCTCCTAGAGTAGCCCCACAGCGAGATAGATGGCAAATAAATGTAACAATCAAGCAAGCAAGCAAACAAACAAATACTGTATCCCAGAATTTGGAATTGGATTAAACTTAAAAGCAGGATCATAAATAAAAAACGGGTGTGAAACAAATGTGTGATATGAACTATACCATGTGCAGTGATATTTGCTGGTTTAGCAGTTTTAAACTATTAATGAACTCAATTTAATAATGGTCTTTGTTGGGGCAATTGAATGCTTGATTGCTAAGTACTTCTGGCAAGTACATAAGACATCTATATGGCTGATGACAGCTAATAGCTACATATTGTATGGACATTTGTTCATGTAAATCAAAAATAAATGTTCTTTAGAATAATTCTATATTTACATTGGTTTAGAAGAAAGAGAAATAAGATGACAAGGTTTCACAGAGTTATTCTATCTGAAAAATAATTTAAGAAGTTGCTATATTCTTTTTTTAGGCGGTCCAGCCTACTACAGGAGAGGTTCTGTTTGACAGTTTTCAAGATTCTATAGCTCGTTTAGAGTTGGAAAATCTAATACTACGCCTGCAGCCAGTTGAGATTATTCTTCCTAGAGATGTGTCGGATCAGACTGAGAAGCTTATAATTAGAATGACTTCTATATGGTAAGCCTCTAGATAGTAGAACAATTTGATATTTATTTATTTCAAGCATTACTTTAAAGTCCTGTTCAGATTTTTGTAAGTATGAGAAATGAGTAAATCCTTACATGTAGAAATGAGCAAGTCCTTATATGAGCAAGTCCATTCTTGACCCTTTTTCTTGATAATAAGTAATCATTTAATGGTGTACTAGATTTTTTGACCTGGAATTCTACCATTTATCCTCATATTTATTTATAGTCAGGTCCATAAATATTGGGACATCGACACAATTCTAACATTTTTGGCTCTATACACCACCACAATGGATTTGGAATGAAACAAACACAATGTGCTTTAACTGCAGACTGTCAGCTTTAATTTGAGGGTATTTACATCCAAATCAGGTGAACTGTGTAGGAATTACAACAGTTTGCATATGTGCCTCCCACTTGTTAAGGGACCAAAAGTAATGGGACAATTGGCTTCTCAGCTGTTCCATGGCCAGGTGTGTGATATTCCCTCACTATCCCAATTACAATGTGCAGATAAAAGGTCCAGAGTTCGTTTCAAGTGTGCTATTTGCATTTGGAATCTATTGCTGTCAACTCTCAAGATGAGATCCAAAAGACCTGTCACTGTCAGTGAAGCAAGCCATCATTAGGCTGAAAAAACAAAACAAACCCATCAGAGAGATAGCAAAAACATTAGGCATGGCCAAAACAACTGTTTGGAACATTCTTAAAAAGAAGGAATGCTCTTGCATTCCAGGGTTGAGTAGTTTGCAGAAAATAATTAGTTGAATATTCCCATTTGAGGACCCATCATAGATACTACTAGAAACAAAATAAAAGTGTTTGCAAACTCAAAAGGGAAGCTAGTAATAAAGATATATTAGCTATTGCATTGAACCAGTGAAAAAAAACAAAAATAAAAATTAAATTTGTTCAGTTTTAGGTAAAACATCTTGAAAAATAACTATCAGTGGAATCTTTTATCTTAAATGTTGACATTCAATAATTTGTGTTTGGTGTTTGAAAGCTTCTAGGAAAATTAATTCTGTTGTTGCTTATTCATTAGTTGTAGAGATTTTGCTGTTAGAACTATTTCATAGCATATGAAAATCCAAACAATATATTTCTATTCATAGTGTCTTATTTGTTCTTTTACTTGTTAAACCATATTATCTGTTGCCCTCCTTCAGTTCTTTATCTGTACAGTAGGAGTAACAAAGTACTATACTACAGAATGTTACTTGCATGATTCTTTTTCAAAACTGTCTTCATCTGTTTCTTCTTACTTGTATTTTAAATGTCTTGTACAGGACTAGTTTTCATATGATTCTGGAACTTGTCTTTTTATCTATTTTCTTCATTATTATGTGTAATTTTAACAATTATTCAGGTAGTATTTGCTTCTTTTTCCTCCTCTTGTAGAAACACAGGCTTTTGATATAATTGGAAGAATAGTTCAAAAGTGTAAAAATATCAAAGTCAGATTTATTCCACATCATCATATGATTATTTGTTATAGGAGTATCGGTCTTACTTATTTATAGAGCATAATTAGAATTAAGGCTTATTGGAGTGAGCCAGACCCGGACTGCAAAAATCTGTACAGCCACTAGATGGCATTAAGATTTGTGTTGCCTGTTAATAATTGTCTAATTTTCTGCGGCACAGATGTAATAACTTATTTTTAGCTCTGGACCCAAGGAATGGGTCCAAGAGCAAGTCAGCAGTGGAGACCTAGGTGTTAGTAACATAATTTTTGTATTCTGGATTAACTGTTTCGTGTCTTCTCAGAGGTGGTTGGCCAGAATTTTCATCATTTTTCAGTTCTTGGAATTTTGATAGAAGAATAAATGGCAAATGGGTAACTTAAAACTTCTGTGAGGAAATATTTCAAAGTGACTTTGGACTGCTGCATGTATTTCTAAATTCTCTTTTGGTATTGAATCATGGCTCCAAAACTTCTTTCAACTGAGTAGTTTCTTCTAGGTTTAGTTTAAATAGGATCTTGATGCAAACATTTAATCTTTGTTTCATGTGAGGACAGACATACATAATTAATTACTGAATCTTTATCTCTCATATGCATGAAAAGCCAGAATCCCCACTTTGCATTGATTATATTGATACATTTGTCAGTAATTATTTTCTGGACTTCTTAGAATTCAGAGTTAAGGAAAATGTTTTAAATGTCTTCAAAAAATCATTAAAAATAGCAAACATGGCATGGCAAAACTCTTTGCTCAACCATGTAAGCATGTGTTAGCTTCTAAAATCTAGCTGCCTATTGGTCAGAAGAAGGACCTTTTAGGAGATAATTTAATAAGGTACCTGACACCATTTATTTTACAAATGAAAAAAAAAAGGCTTTCATTTCAATGGTGTGAAAACAGTTTGGGTAACAAGATGTTCCTATCCTGAGTCTTTCACATCAGGTTAGTCTAACAAAATAATAGAACAATTACTGTCATTCTTTTAGAAATGTAAATATTGCACGACTTAGCTAGAGGAAAGAGAGTAACATTTAAAGTCCAAATTCAGAACTCTAAATCTTCCTTGGAATTGAATTTGTAGAAAGTGAATCCTTTCAAAATGCATTAAGGAAAGGTCACCTTTCAAACCAACTTGATTTAAGTTTCACTTGGAAAAGTAGTCATTTGTGTGAATGTTGAAGTAAAGTATGGAGAACTTTTGCTATTGTTCAGCTATATATAACAGCATAGTAAAGTACAAATGTCTATTTTTTTTACAGTTTACAAGATGACAGAATACGAATTGAAAGAATGAAAAATGAACATTTTGAGTACGGAAATGCTTTTAAGATGATTACAGATTTCTATGGCAGTCAAATACTTGATGGCACAGGTACCTAGTCCAAAAAGATTTTTTTGAGTAGCAGTTGTGTGTATTACAAGTGATTTGATTGTTTTATAAAACTTCTTTGTGTCATGTTAGTTTGACATAATTTACAAAATATTTGTTTAATTTATGAAAAATAGTTTTTAAGATGAATATATATTATATATTATTTATTTTTCATACAACAGTGTTTTAGTAGCAGAAAAAATCATTATATCCTATTCTTTTGAGCTGGTAAAAACTAATTTTAAATTAGCAATGCCTTAAATCAGTGAATGCGAACCTATCACACGTGTGCCCAAAGTGGCACGCAGAGCCATGTCGCCTGGCATGTTCCCCCACCCTGTGTGTGATCCCCCCATGTGCGTGCTATCCCCTCTCTCCCTCCCCACCTGCATGTGCAAATGATCCCCAGAGCCAGAAAAGTGCTTGCCCGCCAATCAGATGAGTTTAAAACACTAAATACCGTATATACTCGAGTATAAGCCGAGTTTTTCAGCCCCAAAAATGAGCTGAAAAAGTCACCCTCGACTTATA
>JANHFR010006645.1:37454-49544 GCA_032468015.1 Mimophis mahfalensis | reverse complement strand
CTGAGTCAACCTTGAGCCTGGTGGGACTCGAACCTGCACTAATTGCAGGCAGCTGGTAGTACTTAAGGAGGCATTACTCCTCTACACCAATGAAGAAACTTCTTCCACAGGAGTTTAACTTTACACTGAATTATGTTCAGATCTTGGAAAAACAGTAACTCTGATTTGGAGTCATGGCAAGAATTTATAACCATCTTCAAGACATTTTAAAAACTGTGGCCGTGATGGTCTCTGCGTTTTGGCTGGTCTTTAAAGTCAGTAAATTCCACAGTACAAACTACTATTGGGAAATGACTGAAGCAGGCAACTTTCATCCCATGCTGATTTGAAAATGAACACTAGAGAAACTGCAAAAGGCAATAAAAACAAGGGTTGACAAACATGGCAGAACTCTCATTGGTTCTAGAAAATAAATGTTTGCCTTGGTGGAAAAAAAATAAATGCTTGTAAGACCAAGAGTCATAAACTGACAGAAATGATTAAGTGATCATTTAGTTCAAACATGTTGCACTCATATTTCTCCAGATGTTCCCCTGTCAGTATTTATCATGGCGACATATTTGGCATGTTAGGCTAACTCTGCTGAAATGGGATCAAAAGGATGGTTGCCCTTCGTTAGAAACTTGGTAGCAAAATCAAATGTGTACAATCCATTCCAGCCACAATGAGAGTCATAATTCTATATGTTTACAACAAGGTTGAACCTGGAGGAAATATCTTTTCCTATGCCTTCAGAGATGGGTAACAGCCAGCTAAGTACAGTTAGTTTTCAGTTGAGACCGGACTTCTGTCGCTAAGCAACATGATGGTAAAACATGATGTCATGTGACCACATTGTTTAGTCACAGTTCTAGTGCTCTTTGTTCCTTTTCTTAAGAGGATGCTCTGACACTTGTAAACACCATGTCACATGATCACCATTTGTGCCTTCCTGTTGGCTTCCACATTGACCTTGTCACAAGTCAGTACTATGAAGATTGCAAATGACAATTATTGCAGGATGCTTCAATGTTGTGATGACTCCAGAACAAGGCACAAAGATCACACAGCCATCTGAGAGTTCAAACTCCCTTTTAATGCTCCAAATTTCCTCCAAAGGCCCCCGTGTTCTTGGCAAGCCCCAGAGCAAACTGTGTACACTCACACATGGCAGCCTCTGATTGCGCCCAGTCCAGTAAAACAAGGGAATGGGAATGAAGCAAGGAACAAACAATGAGTCCATGAAACAAGGAACAAACAATGAGTCCACAAAGTAGGGAACAAGGTACTGAATCCTCATAGTCAAGAACAAGGCACTGAGTCCACAAAATCAGGAAGAAGCAAGGAGTCCTGCAAAGTCCAAATGTCTGTACTGGCATACCAAACTCTCCCAATTCAGCATTTGTTCCTGACAAACACTGAGCATCTCCTTAAATCTCAGTCCCCAGGTGTGCCTTGGGAAGAGGGGTGGGGCTCTCTCCTCCTGAGTCACCAGGTCAGCCTACACTGTTCCTGTGTTTTCTCCATTCTCTGTGCTCAGGGATCTGGAGGGGGTGGCAGGGGCAGGATTCAAAAATTTCAGCAACCAGTTCTCTGTCCGGTTGCTGGGTGGGCATGGCCATGGTGGGTATGGCCTAGTTGGCCTTTTGCCCCACAGCAGTGGAAGGGGGCATTTTCACCCTCCCCAGGCTCCAGTGGCTTTTTTTGAGTCTCTGGGAGGGTGAAGTACTTCTGGACTCCCTGGGCTCCGGAAGTACTCTGGAGGCCAGAAACAGGTCCATTTCACAACTTCTGGGGCTTCCAGGAGGCCTGTTTTTCACCCTCCCTGAGCTTCCGCGTGGTCCCTGCACTTGCCTGGGATCCCAAATGGGTCATTTGGGGCAAGGAAGGATGGGTGTGGCCAGCCAGTCATTCTAATTACCGGTTCAGCAAACCAGATGTAAAATTAACATCTGGTTCACCTGAACTGGCTGGATCCCACTCCTGGGGGGCGGTCCTCACTCATTGCCTGAGCTCCATTGCTCCTCATGTCCACTGCTTGCCCTCTCTTGATCATCCTGCCCCTATTCCTCCCTGCTAACACACTGTCCCAATCCTGAGGAGCCCTGGGCTACCTTGGCTGGCCCCTCCCCACATTCCTCCAAAGCCAATGAAGATGCCCCCTTGATTTCCGTTGGCTCCAGCTCCAGCTAGTCCTCCTCCACAGATTCAGGCTCTGACAGGGGCATGACAAATGTCCTCACCTGTGACCTGAACTTTGAGCACCTGGAGCATGATCCCATGAACCTGGTGACATTGTAACCATCATAAACATGAGGACTGGTCATCACTCAGTAAAATCTGTTCTAACAGTTGCTGGTCTAGTGATTGTTAAACAAGAGCCACCTCTAAGCCCATTGGACCCCTTTTCCTTTTGCCAGGCTGGTGTAATAATAAGATGTGTTGTCCAATTTTAAGGCTTAGTGGCAGAACACATGGTTTGCATGAAGAATGTTCCTGTTCTGGTTGGAAAAACAAGTAGCAGGTAATGAAAAAGGCCACTGCTTGAGATGCTACTGTGCTTGCCAAAAGCAGATGTTTAATTGGTTGTGGAATATAAGTTCAAACACCTGAGCAGAAGGCAACTGCATCCTTCAGCAACTGCAGCTTTCTAAGTTAACATTGAGGGCATCGCTCCCCTGCCTACGTTCCAGTAATTAATTTCCTATATTACCAGGACATGACTGACTATTGCAAAGCTCAAGTAGGGCGTACATGTGGGGATATCAACTGATAGCAGAGGAACTACGGCTTACAGCTGCCCATTTAGCATCCAACAGCAACAACAAATTGAGAACACTCCCAAACTCCCAAGCAATTAACGGAGCTGGGAAAGAGCCACTATTTGAAGTCCTGAGGAACATATAAACTATTGTCCATCGGTAATAGCAGTACTAAGGCATGGCAGAGTGCTGTATACATAACCGTGTTCAAAGGTATTCCATTATTATACATCAATTGCAGAAGAGTTATAGCAGGACAAAGCTCCCTTGTAGATTGTTTCAAAGTACAACTGGAATCAAATTACTCTTTGAGTACACCTGAGATACATAATTGGCCCACCAGAAACATGACTGCAACCCCCATAGTAGTTGAATAGTTGAACCATATGGTGTGAGAGTTGTAGTACAAATATCTGGACTCAACAGGGCAACCCAAATACTCTCTCCTCAGCTACTTGGTTACAACACAAGTAGTCCTCACTTACCTACAAAGTTACAACAGCACTGAAAAAGTGACATGATCATTTTCCACAGTTACAACTTTTGAAGCATCCCTATGATCATGTGATCAAAATTCAAACACTTGGCAACTGGTTCATACATATGACCCTTGCTGGGTCCCAAGGTCATGTGATCCCCTTTTGCCACCTTCTGATGAGCAAAGCCAATGGGGAAGCCAGATTCACTTAACAACCAGGTTACTAACTTTATCAACTGGAGTGATACACTTAACAACTGTGGCAAGGAAGGTCGTAAAATGGGGCAAAACTCAACAAATGTCTCATTTAACCACTAAAATTTTGGGCTCAATTGTGGTCATAAGTCAAAGACTACCTATAATCTCATCTTCCAAGGATATCTTTAGAGAGTTATTTTTAAAAAAATCAATATGGCATGTAAAAAAGGAGTTGGAATTTTTTACAGACATGGCTGCCATCTTGCCTTTTTTTTAGACCTTTTTTTCCTTTTCAAATGATTAAAGGAAAAGATTAATTTAGCTATTTGTTTACTAGCTGTATATATATAGAGAGACCCTACAATTCCTGCAGGAATTGTCAGTGGAAATAGAGATAGCCATGTCCATTGTTTTTAAGAGAGAGGATTTTCATCTCTTTTTTTAAAAAATCATTGCAGTGGGAATTGGGGAAAAAAGTTATCCTATCAGTTGCATTTTGTTAGATCCGGAGATCTAGGCGTGGAATGAGGACTCAGCAGCCAAGAGTGATTTCACGCAACAGCTCTTTTAATCATGGTTAGGACCCAGCAATGGGCTGGGAGAAACTCAGCTCCTTATATACGGTTGGGGCCAGCCCACTAACCAATGGGCTCACGCGGATTTCCCGCCGAACAGATTCAAATACTTAACACATTTCATAGTATGGAGTTCCCTTTTACTAATTTCAGGAAAAGAGCAAAAAGGCAGCTATGTATAACCTACCATTTGAACTTTGTTCATACAACATGCTTAACTTCGTGACTGAAATAACTCCCAATTGCACAATACACTGAATCATAGCTCCAGATTCATACAACAAAGTCTGAAACACAAATCTATCAACCAAGATTTGCACATTGTACAAATGTAGATGTGACATTTTTAAACAACCCATGTATTCTTCTTGTATGAATTTATCTTTTGTGTAGCCTTAAATCTTATAGAGCAGGGCTGTCAAAGTTGTGGCCCACAGGATGGATGCGACACATGCTGGCCACACCCATGCCCAGTTTAGCAGAAGGGGAAAAAGCCATGATACGTCATGTGGTGCAACCATTATAATGCTAGTTAGAGAGCATATGGCCCTCTTCAGATGTTTAGTAGTGATGCATGGATAGCAGGGATAAGTCCAGCCCAGAGGATGAAATAGCAGAAAATAATCATTCACCTCTCCATTGTGTGATTTTATTTACTATATATGAATTGCTCCCAGAGTTACGAATTATCCCTGACCTATGTGCCTTCCATTGTGCACTCAAAACCCATCTATTCCATCAAGCTGGACTGGCTTAAAAATTGGTTTTTAACTGGGATGTTTTGTCTTTTTAATAACTATGGGCCAAATTTATTTAATATTATTTTAATTGTTTTTAACTTTTGTATTTATGTTTTTAACAGGGCTGTACACTGCCCTGAGCCCTTCATGAGAAGGGCGGTATAAAAATTTGATTGATTGATTAAATAAATAAATAAATAAAATGAAGGGAGGTTTGTAGGATGAAAATCATCCTATTGCTTGCCCCAGTATAACTTCTCTGAAGAAGATATAGGTAGAGCTGTGTCATTCTGAACAGCATCAGGAATAATAATAGAGCTGCATTTCTCTAGGACAGTTGATTATTTAGGGGGTTTTGTTTTGTTTTTGTTTTGGTGCCTTTGGCACCTGGCAATTGCGCAGACCAATTCCTGCAGTTTTCTTGGCAAGATTTCAGAAGTGGTTTGCCATTGCCTCCTTCTTCCACAGGCCCAAGGACACACAGCTGGCTTTGTGCCTAAGGCAAGACTAGAACTCACAGTCTCCTGGTGACCTTATCCACTACACCAAGATCATCTGGAAAAAATGTATTCAATTCTGAGCATTTGGATTAAGAGGATTTAGAGACTAGAACAAATTCAAAGAAGGGTAACAAGAATGTTCCAGGATTGTTTGAAAGAGGGTGAGGAGTTGAGCATGATTAGCCTGAATAAAAGAAGTCTACTAAGCATGGTCATTCAGTAGGAAAGTTTGATGGGAAAGGAAAATGATGAAATATCTGTGGTTATGTTATCACACAGGAGATCTTTTGTCCTGTGTCCTGTGTGATCTCCTGTATGGAGAATTAGTGCAGGGAAGGGGCCCAATAGGGAGACCACAGCTGCAATATAAGGATATTTGCAAGAGGGATCTGAAGACCTTGGGAATTGGCCTCAAGAGATGGGGAACCCTGATTTCAGAGCGATCAGCTTGGAGGCAGGCTGTGTGGCATGGCCTCTCCCAATTCAAAGAGACACTTGCTCAACAGACTGAGGCAAAGTGGCAGTCCCGACACCAGTGAAACCAGGAAGCTAGACAGGGCACAGATTATCCTGCCCTCAGTGTGGAAGGGATAGTTACTCTTGAAATGGCCTTTTCAGCCATACCAGACACTGTTCCAGAACCTCAATTCAGAGCACAATACCATAGTCTTTCAAGACTGAAGGATGCCTACAGGTTATCACACAAATGCTACAACTTACCTACTTGAGTCCCAGATGACAATAAAGCTATATAATGGAGATGATATCTTCTACATTTTTTCATATTGGCCCCAATAGGGCTTGCAGATTTCTTCAGAGAAAGCCCTCTTCTGCTTCTATAGAACTTGTGCATGTACTTATTTTCCTTACTTTGAAGGAAAACAACCTCCAAATAAGGTTTCTCTGGAGAAGGATTTTGATGACTTTCTCAGAGATTACTCAAAATATTTCCAAATTTCTCTTCTCTTTGAACAAAATCATTTAACTTTTTTAAATAATGCAGATGTTTTGGATGATTGTAAGCACATAATATTTGGAAAGCAATTTATAATAAGGACCTGGCAGAAGCATTTACAAATGTCACTGTACTCTTCCACTTTTATCTAACTTTGCCCTTTTCAAACTGTGAAGAAGAAAGTGATTTTGCCAAACTGTCCCTGATTAAAATTAAATTTTGATCTACAATGACTGTCATCGTGTATTCTCTCTGTAGAACGAGATCTTCAGAGAGAAATGTCACCGGGTGATCTCATCTCTGAATGTGCTGCCAATAAAATAAGAAAAGATATAGAATAGGTTCTCAAATAATCTGAATCAGAGGACTGTGTGAAGCAAGGTCTTGACAAAATAATTTGAACTGTGGAGGAACATGATTCATTCACAGAAGTGAAGAAGTCACTGACTGACTCAATAAAACATTTTGGGTAACCTTAAGCTGTTTTAGGCCAGTGCAGCAGAAAACTCTTTTCAAACTTTTCCAAAATATTATTCGAGGTCTGTGGATGAAGACAATGAGGTTCTTCTAAGCCGAGTCAGGTTACATGAAATAACATGACCCCTTTGCTTCACATTTTAGTTTCAAGGATGATGATGATGATGATGATGATGATGATGATGATGATGATTGTATCACCTTCTAGAATTGTTCTTCAAGCAGTCCATTGAAATGAGAGAGAAAACAAAATGTCAGAATGTAGACTGAGTGTAATGCAACTTCTGCCTGGATTGGCATGGCAATAAGCCAGTGAAGAATATATTGTTATGAAGTCTGTGGAGATTTTCAGTCATCCAGATCATGGTTGTCTCAAAGGTGCCTTTTCAAAAGGTAACTGGACTACATATTTTCCTTGAGGAAGTCGTTTCGCGTCTCATCCGAAAAGCTTTCATCCCCGACTAGCCAGTCAAAACTGAAGAAGCTTCTTGGATGACAAGCAAAACATCTTCCTCAAGGAAAAAACAACATAGTCCAGTTGCCCTTTGAAAAAGTACTTGTGAAAGATGGCTTTCCTTTGTTCATGAAACATGGCTAAGATATCTGTTTGAGGTGTCTTGGGACAATTGTGATTTCTTTTGTATTATTCTTCAATATAAAACAATTACATTGACACAAATTGTAATGAGAACAAAGCAGCAAGTGAAAATTATGTCCTCAGATCTTTCTACATTTAAGAGCAGTCCTGATACCACCAGATGCCATATCATCCCAAAAAAAAGAGAGATTCTTTTTCCCCACAAAAATACAGCTTTAAGGTTTTTTCTTGCAGTCACCTAATTTCTGATGAAAAGATGACACATGCAGCCCCTCAATTAATATGATACTTTAAACTGATCATTTTTAATCATGGTACAAGTTGACTTTCATTTTTCCCCTTTCTTCTCCCTTTTTTTCCTGACAGATGATGCCACATTGATGAATTCATAGATTGTAGACTTAGAATTTTCTTTCAGTAAATGAGCTAATTGTGTGGCACAATTTCTCTACCTAACTTACCACCAGCAGAGGTTTTATAGCCTCAACCTTAACAAGCACTAAACATATTTATGTATTTCAAACATAAGCTTAACAAAGTAAAGACTAGCTCACTCTTTGGTGAGGGAGAATGGCCTGGTAAATTAATAATGGAGACCCTATGCATGCATAATTTATTTAGAATAATAAATGTTATAGGAAAATTAAGCACCATGTTTCTATGAGGTAAACAACGTTGGATGAACATGTTTTTCATAAAAAAAGCAATGCAGAAGACATGGCAATTTTGAGAAATGCATTAGGCAATCATGTCTAATAAAAGGGTGCAAATTATACAAATCTGCTATTAATTTTGATTTAAAATTCTAAATAGAGATGAAATTCAACAGCAAAAAATGCATAATAGGCAGCCATTTCTAACATACATAGATTATACATGTCTGAGGTAAAATATTACTTCCATTTTAAATTAGATTCTGATTCAGTAATCCAAGTAATGCTTTGTTCCAAACAGTGAGGACAGTTAATGAAACAAAGAAATGAAACATGTAAACCAGGGAGACTGTTCTTGCTTTAGGTATTATTATCATTATTTTTTTTGAAGACTGAAATGCAATGAGTGTTTTTTTAAGAGCAAGTGAAAACCAATAAACCCAAGGTCATGGATGAAGGCACACTAAGGTTCAGGCAGGGGTCATAATAACTAATTTAGTCTAAAGACAAAATGGTTAAGCAGAATTTGTTATTATAAGGCATCCTATTCAATGGAGCAAAATAGCCAAGCAGCAATCACACTGTGGTAAATAAGACTTGAATGCTGTACCATGGCACGTAGCCTTCATTTTGTCTCCTGAAAGAGGGTAAGATTTGGGTTAGAGTGTGATTTCTGTTATTCATAAGATATCAAGCAGTCTGTTGCCACATTTGACTGGAAATTAATAGCTGCAATAGTAGTTTTGCTTATTTTGCTTTTTAAATTTCTTTAATTTCTTCATAGACTAATATTTTTATTTAGAGATTGTAATAAAAAAAAATACCTTGGCTTTTTTCCACTATATACTGGCTTTCCTCCATTTAAAAAAATGGCTTTTTCTAGGAGAAAGGGGGCAATAACAGAACCCAATAATTGGTCTCACAGCTTGTGATAACTGATTCAAATTCCCAAGTCCAGCAAGATGGATCAGTGCTAATGGATGTTTATTATGCATGGTCACTCATACCCTCATCACCTCTTGGTTGGACTACTGCAATGCTCTCTACATGGGGCTGCCCTTGAAGAGCACTTGGAGGCTTCAGCTGGTGCAAAATGTGGCCACATGGGTTGTTATGGGAGTATCTCAGAACTCCCATGTCACACCACTCCTCCGCGACCTGCATTGGCTCCTGGTTGTCCTCCAGGTGCAATTCAAGGTGCTGGTAATGACCTTTAAAGCCCTACGTGGCTTAGGCCCAGGGTACTTGCGGGACCACATCCTGCCATCGACAACCTCCCATCACCAGATGTGTTCCCACAGAGTCGGCCTCCTCAGGGTGCTGTCAGCCAGACAGTGTTGGCTGGCAACCCCCAGGGAGAAAGCCTTCTCTGTGGATGCACCTACCCTCTGGAATGAGCTGCCCCCGGAGCTTCGAATGGAAAAGCCTGACCTCCTGTCCTTCCAACATGCCTTGAAAACATGGCCTTTCCAACGAGCCGGTCTGGACTGACTTGCGATTTGGATTTGGATTTTATCATTGTTTTATATTGTAAATTGTCATTTTTATCCTACTTTTTATTGAATTTTCTTGTTTAATACTCTTTTAAATTTTCTACTCTGTGTTTTTTAATTGTTGTGAGCTGCCCTGAGTCCCTAGGGAGAAGGGCGCCATATAAATTCTAATAATAATAATAATAATAATAATAATAATAATAATAATAATAATAATAATAATAGCAAGCAGAGGTAAAAGAGATGTAAATCTTTAAATAAACCTTTATGGTTGAGCAGCAAATATTTTATATATACATGTATTGTTCACTAGAGTGGCTCACTGTGGAACCCAGGTTTGAAACAGCTCTACAAATTTACACTGTACAAAAGCAGTCAAGAGAACCCATCCAATATCCATATTTTTGAATATTTACCATATTGATTGATTATATCCAAGTTGTTTCTGATTCCTAGCAACCACACAAATAGCTTTTCTATGTAGAATCTGTCCCTAATCTGTTCTTTCAAGTCTCCCAGCCATGTACTCATCACCAATGTAATTGAGCCAACTGACCTTGCTGGTGGTTATCATCTTCTTTTTCCTTTTCCAGGATTAGAGCCTTCTCCAAAGAGCGAAGCTTTCACATAATGTATCCCAAGTAGGATAATTAGAGCCAGGTCAATTATGCCTCAGGTAGGAATTCTGATTTGATTTGTTCAATGACGTATAGTAGTGGGGTTTTTTTTCATGGCTGTCCATATAGACTCAGGAATCTTCACCAAAGTTCAAAAGTATTAATACTCTTCCTATCTAGAGTCGCACGTTTGTTTCCATAGAATATCACAGGGAATACCATGATTTGCATGATTATAATCTTTATTTTCATATAATGTTCCATAAAATTCCTAATCCCAACTATCCGAAGTAAATAATAGTACATTTCTTATGGTATTTCCACGAAAATTTTGGAGTCTATTATTATGATAATTATGGTTGTTCGCACAGTCAACCAAATCGTTGCCATTTTTATCCACCTACTTAATCCTTCCTAAGAACTGGGATGGGTAGATATTGTGGTGTTAAAGGATGTATGATAAAAGCTGTTCTGAGTAAAATTGCCTTTTTACAGTCAACTAATGATGATTTTATTAATTCTGATGGTGGTGCCCCAAGATATTTTGGATTTGTACCCTGCTGGCATTGTCTTTGCTTTCTTCACCATAATCATTCTACTTCTATCCACAAGTCTTTGAATTTTGTGATATTCTCCAATTCTTTCACTTCTATTATGCCGTGTCTAGGTACTGTTAAGGCCACCTATCCATGTTTATTTTTGTCTTTCTTATTAACAATTGTTAAATGGAGTGTTACATGGCAGTGTCAGCCCTGAAGCAAACCTGGCTGTGGCCATCTTTGAGGCAACAGGGTTGCCACAAGGAAAACAAGGGGACAGGGAGGGGGGAATAGATAGCTGGGGTTTTGTAGTCAAAACAAAAAATTTGCCTGTGGGAACCAAGGACATTCCAACAGGTGGCTGGGGAGGGGAGGAGTGGAGTAACCAAGCAACTGGGTAGCACCTCTATTGGATAATGTGACTGATGACTTGGGGGAAAGGGGAAACTTTTACTTTTAATCAGGTGAAAACCCTGGGAGCTTTCAAAGTCAAGTTTCACCAGTTGTGCCAATATGATCTATCCAATAAACTGTTCTCTGAGGAATCTACCTGCCTCGGAGTACTGCTTTATATGGGTGCATTACTTGAAACACTGACAGGCAGATGTGTCAGGATCACTCCCAAACCCCTTTCTCCATATTCTTCTTTGGAAAACTATAAAGATAATAGCATCAAATATTTCAAAGAAGAAAGAGAGATGTTAGGAAAGACAAGGACAGTCGAAGAGGAGTGTCTGTCAGATAGTGAAGGAAAACCGGTAAGGAAACCTGAGACATGGCATCGTCGCCCACGACGATGCATGTGGATGATGTCAGAGGGGAGGCAGAGTGAACATTTGAAAATTAGACATGAGAATTCTAAGGCATAATGGTAAAAGAGAAAGACAGTTAACTGAAAGCTATAAATAGGAGGGCATAACTAGTTGCAATGTTCTTGCTTCCTGATGTCTCACTCAAGACTGTATACTTAATATTGATTAACCTGGTGCCTCAGGTTGTTAGGCTGTAATCTTCTATTGTTACAAAGTTTCAATAAACCCTCTATGCCTTCAAATGAGTTTAAAACAAAAGTAAAAAGAAAAATCAGGCCTTTAGTTCTTATCTTTCTGTCAACTTTAACAAGATGTTTATCTGTTTGGATTCTAAACTCACAGAGTACTTTAGTTTCTTCATTTTCTACTACTTTGTCTCTTTGTTGGCTCCACCAGTTCTTGCCTGCAGATATTCCAATCCATTTTTACACCGTTGTTTATAGTTAGTCCATGCAATCTTCTTACACTTATGTGGCCTACTTGCGGCATTTGCTGTCTGTTGCTGTCTTCTCAATTTTGGCTTTGTATACATTTGTTCTTAAGGCTTGATCTTGGGCAGTCGTAGTTAATCCCTTTGTGTTTTCTGCTCTTAGCCTTTGCCAGGGTTTTATTTTTTATTTATTTTTATTTTAATCCCATTTATATCCCGCGCTTCTCCGAAGACTCAGGGCGGCTTACAATGTGTTTAGCAACAGCCCTCATTTCATGCATATG
>JANHFR010006645.1:2746-14369 GCA_032468015.1 Mimophis mahfalensis | reverse complement strand
GGAAAGAGAAGAAAACCGGCTTGACTTACCTGGCTTCTGCGCAAGCTCCCTCCCCTCCAAATTAGCGCGCCGGTGGTGGGATTTTTTGAATCCCACCACTGGACTCAGCCTTCCATCCTTCCTAGGTTGGTAAAATAAGGAGACAGATTGTCGAGGGGAGAGGCAATATGCTGATTCTGTAAATCACTTAGAGTGGGCTGTAAAGCACTGTGAAGCGGTATATAAGTCTAAGTGGTATTGCTACCAAATAACTCAGAATTGTATATAAGCATAACCATCTTTCATTGCGGAATCCTCCCTCCAGTGTGAAATTGGATGTTTTCTTCACTACCACTACCCTACACTGCCCCCCTAAAAGAACCATTCTTCATTAAATTGTATACAAAAAAAACAATGAATCTGGTTTAGTCTGAATCTAAATCATGCTGTGAAAGACACACTTGATCTTTGTTAGATACTCAGATGAATTAATTTATATATTCTTTCTTTCTATCAGAGTTTAAATCTTTCATATCAAGATCTGGGAGATCCTTATCAGATAGACAACTGTAAAAGAATTCTCCGCCGATTAATTCGAGTGGAGAGGCTTTGGCTGGTGGACAACTCACTGACAGATCTAAGTGCCATATGTTTGCCAAGGTAATTCCCCCCCGCCCCCCATGTAACAGGTACTTTCCCAGTTTTCATCGAAAGCAATGGCAATGGACATACAAACACTGCTACAGTTTTACTCAGGGCAAATAATCCAAGTTACCAGTAAAAAGAAATCTGTGTCTATTCTTAAGAGATTAGTCTTAAGAATAGTCTAAAATTTTATTTTCTCTTTGTGTAATAGTTGACAGCACATTCCTTTATGCTTTTTTTTACAGATGCAAAGAACTTAAACTCAGCAAAAATCATTTTACATCCTTCAGACAGCTGCCAAAAATACCTGAAATTCAACATTTGTCCCTAGATGAGAACAATATCACAGCCTTAAATGAATTATCAGCCTTGAGATATGCTCCATTAGAATCTCTTATTCTCAAGAGGAACCCCTGTGAGTTTCAAGAAAACTACAGGCAGCTGTAAGTTCCTGAAAACCACTAAAGTGTTGATTTGGGTGAATGTTATTCCTAGAGAGCACAATTGTAAAATAGCAGTGGTAGCAAAAGAACAAGAACAACCAAACCACTTACTAGAATAAATGACATTTGCACAGTCTCAGTAAAACTAGACTAAACCAAGCTGTGATTCAACATCAAACTGCATATATTCTCCCTTAACCGCAAACTGTGATTTGCCTAAGGAGTCTCTAGTTCATCATTATTTGTTCAATCAAGATTGACTCAGCCTTCCATCCTTCCAAGGTAGGTAAACTGAGGACCCAGATTGTTGGGACCATTAAGCTGACTTTGTAAAACACAGCTTGGGGGGGGGAGGCGATGCCCTAATAAGCAGGTACATACAAAGAATGAAGGCTAATGTTTGAAGAGGTTGTAAGCCACCCTGAGTCTCCAGAGAAGGGTGGCATATAAATGGAATAAAAAAAAATCTCAAACTCCATGATTATCACCTTTGGAACAAACAAGAATTTTTAGTTATTATTTAACAACTTATCTTGTAAATCATTTTCTTGGGTTGAATGAGTCAGGAATACCTAGTTCCTCAGGTAATTTAACTGGCTTAACTGTAAAGGGCACGAGATGTTGCATTCATGAATTCAAAGTACTTATTAATAAGATAAACTGGCTTCCAGTGAAGGAAAATGAACATATCTAAATATCATACATGAACAATTTCCCAGAAAGCACCACTTCTCATCCATCTTTCTTGCCTCAGCTGATAATGGAGAATGAACCAAAAAGGGTCTGTTTGCTTGATTGTTTGTCTTTAACACTCCTTAACTCCCTCAGAGAGGAGCCCTGGGCAGTGTATAATTTAATCAATAAAATTAATCATTTAAAACAGAATAGCGCTAACTTAAATATAGCCCCATTACAAAGTACTTGTCTATCACTGCTGTCAATGCCAACCAAGATGAAGTTCAAGAAAAAATGGGAAATGCTCAGAAGTTTATTGATACACTTTCCCAAATATGAAAATAGTAAGATCTGTTATCTAATCCCAGATACTATACTCTGGAACAATGCAAAAACAAACAAACAAACAAAAAACCTGTACACTAACATCCTGTGTGTCTACAGAGTGAGGTAGTTATTTCAAATAACAGATGATGGATAATAGCACTTAGAGCTGCACCCAAATCCTGATGGGCACCTTCTGGCATTATGGTATGAGGTATGAGGCTCTCAGTTGCAATATGAAATATTTTTGTGTTACCAGTATAAGTAAGAGTTAGGGTTGCCAGCCTAATAAACTTTTCTACTACAGAAGATGAGTGGATAATAGTATGTTTTTGCCTGGAGCAAGAAAATCTCTTCAGTCAGACTTGTGGTGCTCACTTTTAATTTATTCTCCTTGCAACTCTACTTTTTGGCTTGGCTTTTCAACTTGTATCTTTCTCTCAGACACACATACATGTTTCAGAGGTGACAAAACCAATTGGGGGTATGTCTCAGCCAAGGGAGTGACTCCCTGAGTAGAACAAAGCTAATAGACTCTGTTCTCAGAATATCTATAAAGAATTGTGCATACTGCAGAAGAAATAAAATAATATGTATCAATTGGTAGTCACAGAATTTATAACCCACCCTTAAATTCCCTTTGCATCTGAAAAAAAAAATGGATCAAGGCGACATCTCCCATCATTCAGAATGTGATATAAAATTTGGTGGTGTGAAGGAAAGAGTTTCAGCTGCATATTACCTGTTTTACCCCAATTCTCCTGCTTCTGGGAACAATAGCAATAGCAGCATTAAGTTAAATGAGTTAGCATAATGAAGGGAAAATAACAATTTCTTTCTCGATTTTATTACCCTACAGTGTGTTCTCCAATTTGCCAAATCTGAAGACGCTGGATGGGATCCTAAAACTGCCAGAGGACTGTCTTCCACTAAGAAAAAACTTTTTGTCTAAAATATGCACCATATTGTAGCATTATATTTTCCAACAGGATTGAAGGATTTGCCATGTTTAAAGGAATATGTTTTAGGGACACACAGCTGGGGGTTTTTTTGTCTTAACAGTCTATCTTTTTGGGACTACTTTACCAAAAATATCCAAAATTTACATTACAGAATACAAAAATATGCTCCTTGGACAATGAGGTGACTACTTTGAATATTTTTTCTAATCCTTGTAACTTTTAAGTTGCTTATTTATTACATTTATTTCCAATCTCCTCACCAAGGACTTCTCAAGGATTTCATTTTCTTCCTACTACTCTATATAAGAGATTAACCCCTACAATATTAGAACAAACCCTTCCGCACTTTTGAAAATGGAATTTTATGAGATGCATTTTTAAAAAGCAGAAATAGGAAAACTCAGGCTGAATTTTTAAGTAGAACGCCAAATGATTGTGCCTTCCTTCTATTAGAGGTTGTTTTAAGACATGAAGAATGTATTTCATGAAGAGCCCATTCTAAATTCTGAAAATGCATATATAGGTTTAAAGAGGCCATTTCCTCTGGAACACTCTCTTGGATCAGGGTTTGAATGTAAACATTCTAATCTTCTTTCAATTTGTACAATCTTTAGAAATCTAGGCAATATATATTTATTGTTCATGCCTTAAACTAGAAATGATCAGCTTGCTAATGAACAGTGCTCTCCAATGCAGGTGAAGAAAAGATCATGGAATCGTACTCCAGTACAGGTAGTCCTTGACTTACAAGTACAATTGAGCCCAAAATATCTGTTGTTCAGTGAGACAGTTTTTAAGTGAATTGTCCATTTTACAACCTCTCTTGCCATAGTTGCCCTAGTGAATCACTGTAGCTGTTAAATTAGTAACATGCTCATTAAGTAAATCTGGCTTCCCCATTGACTTTGCTTTTCAGAAGATTGAAAAGGGGGATCACATAATCCCAGGACATTGCAAATATCATAAATATAAGTCAGTTGCCAAACATCTGGATTTTGACCATGGGGATGCTGCAATGGTTGTAAGTGCGAAAACCTGTTATAAGTGTGTGTGTTTTTCAGTGCTGTTTAAACAGTCATTAAATGAACTGTTGCAAGTCAAAGGATACCTGTAATGGAAATCTGGAGACAATAGTTATAGCAATAGCAATAGCAATAGATTTATATACCACTTATCAGGGCTTTTACAGCCCTCCCTAAGCAGTTTACAGAGTCAGCATATTGCCCCCAACAATCTGGGTCCTCATTTTACCCATCTCAGAAGGATGGAAGCCTGAGTCAACCTTGAGCCTGGTGGGATTCGAACTGCCTAACTGCAGACAGCTGGCAACTAAGTACTACATACAGCACTCTATATGCTGCTCCACCACGGCATCTGTTTAACCTCTGGCAAATGGAATCTTGGCAGCTGTTTGTGAAGAAAGAAGTCCCTGAAGCAACCATTTTATGACAGCCACTGTAATGTGTTTTCAAGATTTCAAATACACCCATCAGCTTAAGAGGCCGGTGATGGTGAGAACCAAAATGAAACAGGAAAAAAAAGGAGAAAGGAACATATTGACATACAAATGGAAAATAATTCAGTTTTTCATTCTTGACCACATGGAACAACATTGATCTGTCTTTCATTATATTTAGAAAGACTCAGTTCATAGGCAGACAGCAAATACCTATCATCAGTCCAAGTTTGTATCCCTGAGGTAGTGCTGTCTTTACATTATATACCTTTCAGACTAAGCCCAAAGACCATGCAGTGGAATCTAATCAAGTCCAATTGTTTAGTTGCTTACAGCTAATAGACAGGATCTTTCCAGACTAAAGTTATAACTTCTAACCTAAAAGCCAAAACCCTGAGGGGTTCCAGGGTGTGGGTACCCCAAACCACCTCCCTCCTCCTCATACATCTCAGGATTTAATTTGGGCTTCTTTCCAGAATGCACTGCCTTCTCCTTGGGAAATCACAAGGCTCATGCCTGGATTCCTCACATACACACAGCTTCTCCAGGTGCACATTCCATGACACAATTAATCCAAATTACTTTCGCTTTTTATAAATTCCAAATCTGAGTCCATAATTCAACCATACATGACAACTTTAAATACCATTCCTTTTTAGCAACCAACAACTTATGGATATTAAACCAAAATGGAACTTAGTGAAACAAACCTCTACTGTATCATATACCTAGGCATAGTATCCACTTCATTATTTTTCACCTCCAGCATGATGAAGTTGAGAGCCAGCCCTTTTCAAAGAGTATCAAAATGGTCCAATTAGCAGTGCCCCGAGGGAACTCATAATGTCAAAATGGCATATCTGTATTGATATCAGTTTGCAAATACCATCATTATGTACTAACATCCCATCACATTTGTATGGTAATGTCATCATGCACATTTGCTATTGCTCCTAGGAGATGCCTATGAATTCTATAAACATGAAAAGCAATATATTGGGTTTTTTTAATGCTCTCATCTTAAGAAAATAAGAAACACAATTTTCTTAAACACACTTAAACATTTATTTATCAATATGGCATAGTCCAACTGTTTCTCCAAAAATCATGCAAATAACCAATATACTACTAGTATTTTCTCTTTATCTAATAAAAATAATGTAGAATTGGCATAATCCAAAAGACACTTCAGGGCTAAGAAGTTCAGGACATTCTAATGTCACCAACTCATATGGGCCAAATTCTGAAATCAAAAGTTATCTTAAGCAAATACATCATTTCAGTTTTACATATGCCAATGTCTACTTGTGATGGTCTTGAATGGTTTAAGCTGCCCTGAGTCTCCAAAGAAGGATGGCATATAAATTTAATTTAAATAAATAAATAAATAAATAAATAAATACATACATACATACATACATACATACATACATACATACATACATAAATAAATAACAGAATAAAAGAATTGGAATGGACTTTGGAGTTCTTCTGGTCTAACCTCCTGCTTAGGCAGCAAACTCTATACTATTACAGACAGATGTTTGTCCAATTTCTTCTTAAACACCTCTAGTGTTGAAGCACCTACAACTTCTGGAGGTAAGTCATTCCATTGATTAATTGTTCTAACTGACAGGAAATTTCTCCTTAGTCCTAGGTTTCTTTTTTTTCTTGATTAACTTCCATCCATTGCTTCAGGTGTTTTGGAAATTGGGTTGACCCCCTCTTCTTTGTAGCAAAACTTAATTTGCCTAACTTTTCACAACTTGGCACATCCCAAGACTTCATGGTCTATAATTATTGGCCAACATAATTCTCATCACCACCAGTCAGCATGGCAGGGAACATCTGAAGCAGAAGTCTGACACATCTAGAATCATGGTGGCAGAGACAGGGCAGCTCCAGACATAGTCCTCCAAGTCTCTTTTCATCTGAGATCACCTACAGGGTTGTAATTTGCCCCCCTTGGTGAAGATCCGTCCTTCAGCCAAGCGGGCCAGCATGTCCTCCATACCGGAAAGGGGGTACATGTGCTTCACGCATACCTCATTGGTTCCCTGGAAGTCTATGCATAATCTCAGTCCCCCATCTTTTAGTGTTCTATAAGATCTCTGAGATGTGCCAGCTGCAAGGTAGGCAGGTGTGGGACTGGTGTGGGTGTTGGCGGCCATGTGCACACATCCCAGCTGGCCGCTCCTCCCCCACCCTAATGATAGCCCTGGACCGACTGGCTGACCAGGGGCTGACATAGAAAATCAAAGCAAATTACATTAACCTCTTTGGGATTAAGCTGATTGGCAGCCATTTCAGGATAAATACAGTTCCTTTCCTACTATGTAGTAAAAATACGACTCTTGAGTTTCACGCAGGATTAGACAGTAACTGTAAGCCTTGACAGCTAAATCATTGTAGATGCATTACAACTTGGTTTTGAGAAGCTGGGTGATCTGTTAATGTGAATGCATCCCAATCTTCTGTTTCTTCCAACCTTCACTATACATCTGCGCTGTACCAATGAATTCTATTGAGCTTCAATATTGCAGTGACAGAAACCTAACTTTACCAAAGAGAAGCATAAAGCTGAGGTTGGGATGGGAGACTAGGGTGGTGGGGTTTTTTTTTAGCAAAGATATATGATGTCCTGCCATGGGATGTATTGCAACAGGAGCTAATGGAACAATTTGTCTTCTGCTGCTTCCCCTTCTGCTGATTAAAATCAAATCCATTTCATTCATTATTCAGCAGCTTTCACTTGGGCTGTAGACTGGACCTAACCACCTACAATATTCATGACCATACTCTGTCAGCAGTCAACTACTAGTCCTAAAACAGAAAAATGAATTTAACATATCTACTGGCAGATGCTTTGATCTATTTCCATACACATTTGAAACACACAGGAGCAAGGTTAAAGAACTGCAGTCCAACACACACTGTTAAGTTATTTTAGAGCTATCATTTTTCATTTGAGATCTCTGTCCAGTAGTGTGTGTGTGTGTGTGTGTGTGTGTGTGTGTGTGTGTGTGTGTTCAGTTAACATGCTGTCTTTTGTACTAATAATTGAAAATGCTGACAATAAGAAATGAGATTCTCACCTAGCATTTGCCCAGGATCAAAAGAATGATGTAAATAAATATAATCAAGGAAGGCAGGAGGCTAGGACAGTGGTGGGTTAGCAACTATCACTGAACTCATGAATAATCAAAGCATAAAGAAGTTACATCCCTTAAATCAAAGGAAAAACTGATTCTGTAGTGGGTGTGAGGCAGGACCACAACTTACAGAATACTATGCTTCTACCTCTATCAAAGTGGCCCTTATTTGGTGAGCTGGATTCCCATTCAACAACACAGAACTGTAGAGAACTTCAATCCCATGGCAGACTTCTAATTTATTTATTAAATGAATGCATACAGTCAACTAAATCAAACACTGATGATTCCGGGTAGCTTACAACATTAAGAAAAAGCACAATATAAAAATCATAAAACACAATCAAACCGCACAATCAAACCTCTTAATTGGTTCCTTCTCCTTTTGACGTTCCCAGGCTCACTGAAAACCCCCACAATTTAAAAAAAAAAGCTATTGGGGGACAATTGTATACTGCAATGAAAATAATGTTCCAGCCTCCACTGAGAAGGCCCTTTTCCATGGTATTGCCAGATATACCTCCCTAATAGATGGGACCCACAATATAACTTCTTCTGGTAAACCAGTAATGGCCTGCATAATGGGAAAGAGGCAGTGCTTCAGATAACCTGGCCCCAAGCCATGTAGAGCTTTAAAGTTGATAACCAACACGTTGAATCATACCTGGAAGAAGATTGGGACTCAGATGAACCTCACAACTGTGAGCTTGTAAACAGCTGTAATGCAACAGTGTTGTGCTTTGAGGTACTGGTTGCACACATATCCTTTAGGAGCAAACAAGCCCTCATGGCATACTCACTTTTATTGTATCTCTCTTAACATTTCTTAGAGATGGGGCACAAAATGTCATGAACTGCAGCATTTTCCAATTTCTCAGTCAAGTTCCCTCCCCCCACAATCCACTACCTTCTAAGCTGTGCTGGTTGGGGGTTTGCAATCCCAACCCACAAGTTGAGATAACCTGCATTAAATTATTTCTTTTCCAAGTGCTTGAGTCTATCTCCTGTTTTGCAGCCAACACCTACCATCTATCACTACCATCAGTTTAGTCAAAATTAGCAGGTCAGCTACAATGTTGCACTCCTTGTAAATCACAAATCACTGAAGGAGCAGGTGTGTTTATGCAATTGTTAAATCAATCAAGGTGGTCATGAATTCCAGCATTGCTGTATAAATTTGGTTAGTCTTTAAAATCCAACACTTCCTCAACACCGGAGGCTGAAATAGAATATACAAATGATAGGAAATTATATCTACATGCACACACACACACACATTAAATTTCCAAACACTTATAAATTTGGTATAAAATATTCCCAGATGAGGATGAGTAGGATTGCAACCTGTATTTTTTGTTGTTTTATTTTACACTGAATTACTTTTTTATTATTTGATCTCATTTTTACTTTTCTCTGAAATCCACCTAAAATAATGAGAGGATATGATTTATTTATTTTTTAAGCAAGGTGCCATTTTTTTTCTATTGGACAACTAAAAAGAAAGTGGTTTCTACTGCGTAGCTCAAATGAAAAGTTTAGAACAAATGAAAGAATTTGACTATCTTCAAATGTACGCTTAGCATTGCTGGAGGCTGAAAAATTTATCTTTGTACAGAATAGATTTTTTTTTTCCAGACTTGCAGAGTTGAAATAAATTCACCCATTCTGGTTGGTTTTGAGTTATGGGAGGCTCTTAGCAATATGTGCTCCAGAGAAGTTCCATTCTAATCTGAAGAGGATATTCTTTCACCCTCCTCTTTAGAAAAAGGTCCCCAAGGCAAGGATTATTGTTTGTCATTGCTACTTATCCCCTGCTCTGGTAGAAACATAGCAATGGCTGATGCTGAGAGTTCTGTGATGAGAAAAAATAAAAACAGAGAAAGAACTTGAGCAAGTATCTGTTTATAGTCTTCTCACTTATTCCTTCTTTGAAAGAAAACAGCCCAATAGCAATAGCATACAACTTATATACAACTTCATAATGCTTTACAGCCTCTAAGTCATTTACAAAGTCAGCATATTTCCCCCAGCAATCTGGGTCCTCATTTTACTGACCTTGGAAGGATGGAAGGCTGAGTCAACCTTGAGCCTGGTCAGATTTGAACTGCCAAATTGCAGGCAGCCCGCAGTCAACAGAAGTAGCCTACAATACTGCATTCTAACCACTCTGCCACCATGGCTCATAGCAATGGCACAGGTGTCCCATAGATCTGTGATGGTGGAACCTATGGCACACATGACAGAGGTGGCATGTATAGCCCTCTCTCTGGGCATGTGGGCCATCACCCCAGCTTAGCTCCTCCAGGCATGCACGTGCATGCCTCCCACCAGGCAGCTGGTCTTGGGTCTCTACCATGCATGCATAGAGGTGGGGTGCATGCTGGATCATGTGCCCATGTTTAGGGGCAGGGTGCATATGTGGGGGTCATACATGCATGTATGGTACAGTGGGGTGCATACATGGGGGTCCAGCTTGCATACGCAGGGGTGGGACACAAGCAGGGCTCATGTGTGCATGCAGAGAGGACATAGGGGTCACGCACGCATGTGTAGGGACAAGGCGCATGCATGGGGTGCGCACGCATATTGCATTTTGGGGATGTGCATGCACGGCTTGGGCACTTGGTGACAAAAAGGTTAGTCATCACTGCCATCGATGAATGGGAGAACATACCCAAGCATTATAGGCAGGCCAGATGCTCAATACGCTTATTGAATTATCTCATTTTCTGGCCTTGCAGAATAAGATGTCCCTTAAACTATGCAGAAGGGCTGCTCTTCAGACTGCACTAGGCCATCCAAAAAAAAGAGAGAATTCAAAGGTTTAAATTGCAGTGGAGCCTAGGGTTGCGAACGCTTTGGTTCGCAACCAATTCGGGTTCCAACCTGAAAATCAAGCCGAGTTTTGGATCAGTTTCCAATCCAAAACTCAGCCTGTGAACAAAAAACAGTGTGGAAAGCTTCCTCTCCATGGCATTTTCACAGCTGCGCATGCATAGAATTGCCTGCACATGCACAGTTAGCTTCATTTCAGGACGCCACCAATTCGGGTCACAAATGCAGTCCTGGAACGGATTGTGTTCACAACCTGAGGTTCCACTGTAAATCAAATTAAATTAAGGATTAAACTAAACAAGCTGGCCTTTACTAGAACAACTGCGTTATGTGAATACAGCCAATGTCATAACTTCTTAACAATAGAGAGAGATACAACTGAAACTCTGAGGATCTATAGCCTGCCAGTAGCTGGGTTTAGATAATTGTGCAAACCACAATTTGATTTAACCATGTGCTTGATTATTTACAATGGTTATCTTCATTCAATGCTTAACTCAAATCCAGACAAATCACTTTTGACTACAGTGTGTGAATCCAGTGAATACCAGCAATTCCTGGATACATGGATTACCATAGTCTTCTAATTCAGTTAGGGGCTAAATGCAGATGTGTGCTGTTTTGTTTTAGTCTACACTTTTGTTCAAACTCAGGCATTGTAATCTGTAGAGCAGGGTTTCTGCTATGGTGGTTTATTAGTAAAGATTACTAAGCAAATTGTGGCCAGCACGAAATGCAAACTCAATCAGTATAAAATAGATTTTATAATTGTTTAAAAGACAAGACACATCACATAATGGCCCACTAAAAGTTCCGAGGTAACTTGTCTTATTTTCAGAACCTGAAATCTTGGCAAGATTGCAATCATATTCAATCAATGGTAACAATATACAATCAGTTTCTAACCATGATCATGCCAGAATGATGAAATATGTGTTTTGACATCACTGCAGAAACTTCATCTTTATTTGCATCTCGATACAGGTAGTCCTTTATGGATCGCTGCCTTGCCGCGGCAAAGGGGCTTGCGTGGCGCAATGAAGTTATGAGCTATGCCGTGCAGGGCCACCCAAGACAGACAGGTCGTAGCAGAGCGTTCTGACAAAATGTGATCCACTGGAGAAGGAAATGGCAACCCACTCCAGTATCTTT
>JANHFR010006641.1:330382-345757 GCA_032468015.1 Mimophis mahfalensis | reverse complement strand
ATCTTCAAACTGCCAAGGTTGAGAAACACTGATTTAGAGGGTAGGCTTCCTTTAGTAATAGGCAAAGAGTTAACATTTACCAAGTTTAAAGCGATTCCTGAATGGAGACTCCCATCAATTTCTGCACCGTAAACACTGCAGACGTGATTCATATTGAAACTTAACTTAATGTGCATGTCATGTTTAATTTGAATGTACAGTTCTCAGGCGCTACTAAGAGGTGCAAGGGGGTTGCTCCAAGTAATGAGCCACTGTGTTCCATTTTCAGCTTCTGAGTATTCTTGGGCCCATGGATTGAGTTCACATTTCCACAGTCTGCCACTGGTTTCCCACAGGATAGGAAAGAGTATAAGGGTAGTTCTGTGTGAATATTTTATAAATGCATTAGATCTAGGCTATCTAGTACTGTACAGGGACTCCTCAACTTTCAAGCCACTCGTTTAGTGACTGTTCAAAGTTACAACAGAAAAAGGTGACTTATGATGGTTTTTCACACTTACGACTGTTACAGCATCCCCATCCCCATCCTGTGATCAGAATTTGGATCTGCTTCCTATTTATGATAGTTGCAGTACCTGAAGGTCATGCCAGTATCCCACCTTTTACGACCTTCTGTCAAGCAAAGTCAGTGGGGAAGTTAGGTTCACTTTACAACCATGTTGCTGACTTAACTGCGGTTATTTGACTTAACATCAGTGGCAGGAAAGGTTGTAAAATGGGGCAAAACTCACTTAACAAGTATCTCGCTTAGCAACAAATATTTTGCCCTTGCTTGTTATTGTAAGTAGAGGACTACCTGTAAGTGCAGAGAAAATTTTGATTAATACATCTTTGCTCTGCATTTCTACTCAAAATTCCCAGAGCAGTTTTGTTTGTTTGTTGGTATCCTGCTTTTATTATTTTTTAAAAAAATTACTCAAAGCAGAAAACGTATCCAACATATCTTCTTCCCGCTCTTTCCCCTACAACAAGCCAAGCTCCATTTTTGACCGTGATGGCCTCCTGCAGCAAAAATGGAGCTCGGGGATGCTGTGCCTGGCCCTCCCAAACTCCATTTTTGATTGTGATGGTCTTCTGCAGCCCTCTGTGCGCACAGGCCTGAGCTCCATTTTCTATGGCAGAGGGCTGCAGGAAGCCATAGCTGTTGAAAACAGAGCTTGGGAGGGCTGCATGTTTTCACTGGCAGAGGCACTGTGGGCCAGTCCTTCACTATTTTCAGGGCAGCCCTATGGGCCAGATCTAAGAGCTCCATGGGCTGAATCCAGCCTGCAGGCTTTGAGTTTGACACCCTTGCACTATACCCTACTGGTTCTAATAGAAGAGCAATATCCTACCAAACACTGTATTCTAACAGGTATCAGAAGACATACTAACCATGTGAAACAATATGGATGATGATTGAAAGGGAGCTTCCAAAATCAAATTCCTTTCCTAAAAAAAAAAAGGCACATTCTATTTCTGATTTATCTACAAACCACTTTGATGCATCCATCACCACTGCTATCGCCTGACCCCATCTACTTGCCAGCACCCATTTTAAACCTTGTGATGAAAGAGGAGTGTCTCAGATGGCCTCCTGTCTACATGGAAGCTGAAAATGATATTTTGGCTGAGATCACACTGCTTCTGTACTGGGAAAATAATGCATGGTGAAAGAAGGTGTAAGCCTTCCTGATGGGAACTTGACAATGCATACATAGTAGAAGGTTCAGCATGGGAGCAGCATTTCCAATTAAACAATGTCAAGACTGAGAGCTGCCCCATTGTTATTCACCCTACCCTTTGCAGATATTTCCTTCTGCAAAGGAAAAATCCTTTAGTCCAAATGTCTAAGGGTTACAGCATAAAACAGAGATTTGAAAGTAAAGTAAAATGGGTTCTGTTCTGTTCTCAAAATGGATGTTCAGGCTAATTCATAAAGGAAGTAGGTTTTTATTGGTATGATTCTGCAGCCATAAAACTCTAGATAAGGCTATGTGAACTTTTAATAAAGAGTCTTGCTACCTGGGCAGGTGTGCCCTGGAGAAGGTGATCTGGTACGAGATTTAAATAATTAAAGGTCAATGCCAGCAGTTTGAATTCAGACCTGAAATAAATTGCTAGGCTGGCCAGTTCTTTGATGAGATATGCTAATTTTTGCATGTCCCGTATGAGAGCCTTATAGTTGTAGCTGGAATGAATTGACCTTTCCAGGCTTCTTCCTGAGCAAACCATGCAAAAAGCATTACAATAATTTCAATTCCTTGTTACCTGGAGCTTAATACATAACCTTGCCTGAAGAGTATAGTTGCAATTCACTTAGTGGTGCTTTCTGTTGGGAATGCCATGTGGCATTTAACCAGGAGGTTACAACTTACGTGCACCACACAGGACAAATCATTCAAAGCATGCATGGGCATCTCATAGGTCTTCTGCCCCATTTTATGAGCTTTCTTGCCACAGTTGTTAAGCAAATCATTGCAGTCATTAAGTTAGTAACATGGTTGTAAAGTGAACCTAGCTTCCCCATTAACTTTGCTTGACAGAAGGTTGTAAAAAGATGGGATACTGGGATGACCCTGAAGTACTGCAACCATCATAAATAGAGGTCGCAAAAGGGGATTACATGACCCTGGGGATGCTGCAATGGTCATAAGTGTGAAAAATGGTCATAAATCACTTTTTTTAAGAGCCATTGTAATTTCAGTCCGTCACCAAATGAACTGTTATAAGTCAACAGTACCAGCAGTATATCCGGATACAGGAAGGGTGGAGTTAAAGGAGAGATTAGCTTGGAGTCCCTACATAGCCACAAGAGGACTAAGTCCAATCCCCTTTTGAATGCTATTAAATCTTATCTAGCTTACCCAGGTGCAAATGTTTCATCTAAGAAAGATTCCAGAGCATAAGCTTTAGCAATAAATCAGTAATTTGGAACTTCTGCATGTGTCTCTGTCTTTTCACGCCTGACAAGGTGTGGGTATATGAGGGCATCAAGAGATAAGAGAGTAGTTATAACCGTGTGACTGAATCCCTGCCTCTTCTGTAAACATATTCCAATCTCATGCGCGTACTAAAGGGATGGAGTTTTGATCTCATTGCCACAGCCATCATCTTCATCTTTTTTAGCCCGACTTCCCAAATCCCACAAATGAATACCATTCCATCCTGTTTTTTATGCATTATGCACTGCTAGCTAGTGGAATAAGAAGGAGAGCATAGTGTTGATTGGCCATTTTTGGATGGGGGAAAGGACGAGAAGGACCCCCACTTTTTTTTTTAGATTCCCAATATTAGCTGGTGGGATGGGAAGAGTTGAACCTGGAGACAGATGCACATATGACAAAGGGAGTATATTTTGTTACTACCCAATTACAAAACATGGGATAGGCCTTAGCAAAAAAATGCATAAATGAAAGAGGTATGGGAGGGGGGCAAATGCTGCATATGCATTTGCACTGAGTATATTACCTGATTTGGTAATAAAATGTCTGTATGAAAACCACTAAACTCAGCGAGCACCAAGGAACCCACATTTGTATTTGCCTGTGTTGGGTGGAGAATATATATATGGATAGAGAAGATTCAAAATCTTTTCTGTAAGATTGTGAAAATGTAGGTTTGATGCGGGTGGGTGGGTGAAACAGAACATCCATAGTGAAGCACCACCACCTTCTAGGAAGTTGTGACCCTCAACCTACTGAGAACCTGTACATACAAATCAATGGAAGAAGAAAATTGACCAATCCTGTTTGGGGAAAGTAAACTGATTCAAAGTAAGCCAAACCCCCCCCCCCTTACTAATCTTCAGCATTTTAATCTTGTGAGACTCATCAGCTGTTCAAAGTCTAGTCACAACTTGAGACATCCATTCAGAATCTCTCCATATTCATTTGGATTTTATATAAAACTGAAATAGGCCTGGGCACCATCAAGCATGTGGGTGGAAGTCTTCTTTTTGACCAGGCCAGCTTTATAACATCTCCTTTTCTATAAAAACTGAACCACTCCAGTTTCAATGCTCTAGGTCGGTGGTTCTCAACCTGTGGGTTGGGACCGCTTTGGGGGTTGAACGACCCTTTCACAGGGATCACCTAAGACCATCAAAAAACACATATTTCAATACAAATACAAGTGTATTGTATTTCCTCACAGTACCTTGAAGTTGTATGTATATGTGAAGGGAAGAAACAATTCAAGGGGGCTGTGATCTTTCTGGGTTTCCTGAGTGCACCTAGTTAGCTGCAGAAAGGCGAGGAATGGTGGGCGTGATGGATTTAAAATGGATTTATGACAGATTAAATGAGCCTGTCCTGATTTAGCCGAATGCTTGAATTCTTAATACCTTAGTCTGATGTTGTTTGGTTCTGATCCTATTTTGGTTTGGAGAAAATTTTATAGACCCAACTCATTAGCATTTTCTGAATTTAAAGGTTTACCACCCTGTAATTTTAAAAAGTTGTAATTATGGGTAGGAACTCATTTCTATATGCAGGTAGTTCTCAACCTATGATCAAATTGAGCCCAATATTTCTGTGGTTAAGTGAGTTAGTTGTAAAATGATTTTTGCCTCACTTTACAACTTTCCTTGTCACACTTGTTAGGTGAATCACCACAGTTGTTAAGTTCATAGCATGGGTTGTTAAGTGAATCTGGCTAGTCCATTGATTGTGCTTGTCAGAAGGTCACAAAAGGTGATCACCTGACCTCAGGATACTGCAACCGTCATAAATATGAGCCAGTTGCCAACAGTCTGAATTTTGATCATGTGACATGAGGATACTGCAATGGTTGTAACTGTGAAAACCAGTCATAAGTCACTTTTTTCACTGCAGTTGTAACTCCAGACAATCACTAAATAAATAGTTGTAGGTCAAGGAATAACTATAAACATTTTTTCTTTACAGATCCCCAACTCCAAAAATCACTTTGCATGAACACAGATTCTTTTCTATTAGAGTGATAAGTTCAGACTTGGTATACTTTATTTCTATTTAATTCCCCCTCTCCCTTTACAAAAAACCTTGAACGTTTGGAGGGAGTTCAGAAAAATGACAAAGAACCATCAAGAGTTTTTGGAGTATTTGCTTGTGAAGAGTGATTTAAGGAACTACAAATGTTCTGGCTCTTCTCCAACTGAGTACCTTGAAAAAAAACGTGTAAATAAACTTCTAGAAATGAATTCAAATGAGAAAAATGACTGTGAAAGACGTGCTCCCACATAAAAAGCCAAGAACGGGGCTATTCATATTTCAGTTACAAATCTGGAAGAGTTCTCTGATCACGAGCAAGGTTACAAATCAAAAGGAGAGAAGAATATTTTTTTAAAAAATCATATGGGTAGCTTGCTAAGCTTTCAAAGTTCTCACATTCTTCTTTAACACAAATTAGGAATGTGCAGAATGAGACCTCCCTAATTTATTCTTACAGTTTCCAATATCCATGCCCTTCGTTTAAAATGGAATGGACCAGAGGTGGTATTCAGCCAGTTCTGACAGGTTCCGGAGAACCAGAAACGATAATTTTGACTGGTTCGGAGAACTGGCAAATACCACCTCTGATTGGCCAACAGCATAGCCACACCCACTAAGCTATGCCCAAGGAGCCGGTAGTAAAAAAATTTGAATCCCACCACTGAAACAGACTCATGTCAAACGCACATGAAAAATACTAAGAATGACCTATCCATTCTTACTTCAACCTTGAACTATCCCAGGATGCCACTCCAAATCAGGGGCCAATGGGAATTTTCCTTCCTTCTTCCATTACCACACCGTTAAGACTAACCTATTGTGGCTCTTTCCTATATCGACCATTTGTTTGAAAAACAAACAATCATATAGGAATAAATGGAGCAAACAATGAAGGTTTATTTCCATTCCCCGTCCTGTTACCCACTCTGAAGAATTGGTGCAGATTATTGGTATGACTTCTTTCCCCCTACCTACAAATTGACAACAGAAAGATGATTGTATAGTAGGTTGACATGGAATAATCTGATCTATTCTTCATTCTGTTGTCCCTGTCTTGGCACCAGATTCCTCAATTTTTTTCTCTTGCCTTGGCCACGTTGGTGCTATGTGGTGGAATGAAAAACAACCCAGCCATTCCTATCAGTCATACTGACAGCAAATTGAGGGTAGCAGACACTGTTTAAAATTGTCTTAAAAATGACAACTGCCTGACTGGCAAGGAGCCGCTCAATGCACAATATGCCTTTCAATGTAGGTGTTTATCTGAAACTTGGAATACATTCAGAATCATAAACAATTCCTCTGGCTACCTTTTGTAAATAAGGAGAAAATGGAAACATACCCAATTTAAAATAAACTGGCTACATTAATTCTCAGTTACTATCTTTCTCATGAAGAATATACAGGTACAAATCCAGAGAATTCTTTGTCTCATAAAAGAATGGCATTGTTTAGCAAATAGGGAACTTAGACCTTAGCAAATGTATTTGCTGGATACCTGCCAATTATCCCTAGGTTAATGATGCTTTAAAGGCTGCCATCCCCCCAATAAATATAATCTGGGTAGCCCTGGATTTTTTTTTAATAATGGCAAGTCTGACACATGAGCTTGGTCTGCAGACTGTCTTTCTGCTTCCTGAATCACCAGCAGGTTATCCTCATCAACTGCCAGGATTTCCACCTGAAGGGAGTATGGCTGCATGGCCATCACAAGCACAAGCATAACCGCCCTCTTGGACCAGCTAGATAATCATAAGTATAGGGCACCTGCCTTGCCTCTACAGGGCGGGTGCAGAGCATGCTGGGAAATGTAGCCAGGCACAATATATCAGGAAACAAGATGGCTCAAATTGTTCTCTAAAAGAATCTGACCCACTAATGGTCAAAGCAAATTGGTAAATAGGTGGTAAATAGGATAATGGAATTCAAGGTGGGTGGGCTGAACTTAAATCTCTTGTAGGGGTGAAAGGACTCAAGACTTATGACACACTTAACCCATTTCTTCGTCATCTCCTGGTCATCTCCATCGCCTCCATGCCACTTCAGGCCTTATCTGGCAGACATTAGGCAGGTACATGTTTGTGAGACAAGAGTATGACAGGAGTGGAGAATGCACTAGTGTATAGTTTGAGAATCACAATTTAATTACTGTGGATCAGAAGTCTATTAGCTTTTGTAAAAAAAATAATAATTAAGCTTTCTAACTCTTATTTGCATGATGCCAATGAAAAAGGAAACATTCTCAGAAGTAATAGAAAAGTTGGTAGGAAATTATTCTGTTAGCAAACATGGAAGCCTTTGAAATGAAACAAATGTATTTTCAGAAATAAACAAACAAAAAACAAGTCAAGAAAGGATGGACAAGGTGGACCTGAAGATATTATAAATAATTCAATTCACATATTGAATACTGAATAGAATAAGAATTACCTTTTAACAATAAAAATATTGAGTTATCACAGAAAGATAAGGGTATTGTAGTTTTCTGTTTCCATAGTTCAGATTTTGCACGTACCAACAATCCACTTTGAACAGAGGAATTTTGGCAGACTGGGCAATAACAAGTTTCTATTTCTGCTCATTTAATTGTCAGTCACTATTTGGGTTTAGCCCCAAATTATTTTTCTTAATCCGGGCTCAGGGAAATCACACATGCATCCAGCCACAATTATTCTTGTCTTGATTGATCTGTCCCTTTGGGCTTTGAGGGTCAAAAGTCCAGTTGAAGTTCCTAGCCTAACATCACCCTTTTCTCTGATTGGGCTTTGTTTCTCAATGGAGGAGTTCCAAAATTGGACAGATCATTCTTTTGCTGGAGCAGTTCTCATATTCATCAACTATAAATAATTTATACATGGGTATTTAAGGATATGCCTCTTCTCCATCCAATTGTTTCACTCTAGGATGAGTTGGTGTATATAGGATACCCAAAATGGCACTCCAAACGTATCAAAGTAATTAAAAAGTTAGAATGTTTTAAAAGCCAGGACCAAAATGTGTATGATATCAGATTTTAGTACCTTTATGTGTTTTTGTTCTCACAATCTAAAAGGTAAATTTCAGTGACATGAAAGCAAAACTTTCCCACTAAATTCAACCAGGTTTTAGGAAATAAATTTCTTTTAAAAGCTTGATTTTTAATTGGTTTTCATTTGAAGAACAAAGAATCCTTTCATTTTCTAGATAATTTAACCTGATGATAAGAATGAAAAATGGTGAACAAACCTTATTTTAAGGAAAAATGGGAAGATGGAGGAGAAAAATCACAACCCCACTATTCGAAAGAAAATGAATCTAAATCTATCCGTCCTTTTTCCTCTTTTTTTCACCTAGAAAGTTCAATTAGATCTGCTTGTTGATTTTATGGTTCTTAATTAAATGCTTTTCCATTTTAAACAAGTTAAAAGCTTTGCTGAAAAATGGTCCAGAGAAAAGGCAACTCAAGCTCACAGGAACAAGAACTAAGTGTGTGCATCCACTGCAAGATTTGTTCTAGACTATTTCAAGAACAGCCCATTAAATCTAGACTGAATCAGACTGAGTCTTTCTGTTTTAACATGGACCTGGGCAAAGAAAATTCCAGTTGGAATTTGTTTAGTGGCCATTTGAAGTTATAACAGAACTACAAAAACTGACCTATGACCATTTTCACACTTATGACCATTACATCCCTATGGTCATTTGACCAAAATTCAGATGCTTAGCATATTTATGATGGTTGCACTGTCCCGGGGTCATGTGATCCCCTTTTTGTGACCTTCTGACAAGCAAAGCCAATGAGAAAGCCAGAGTCACTTAACAATGGTGTTACTTACTTAGCAACTATGGCAAGGAAGGATCTAAAATGGGTCAAAATTCACTGAACAGCTGTCTCGCTTAACAATTACAATTTTGGGTTTGTGGTCATAAGTTGAGGACTATCTGCATGGCAGACCAAGATAGGATATGAAAAAAGAAAGGAAGAAAGAAAGAATCACTCAGATTTAACCTTTGGGCATAGGAAAGATCATTCTTTGTGATTTTGTAAGTCATAGATCATACATGAGTAATTGGGAAAAATGTTTTTGTGAATTTGCCCTTTTGGTAATAAAAATAAACCTTTACCTAATGGGATTTGGTCTTCATGCTGCCAGAGTTTGACTTCAACATGCCTGTTTTAGTTATTCAACTCTGTCTTGTTTTCCTCTAATCTGGAAGAAGCACCAGGGAATGCATCATGTTTTGTAAATTTAAGTACTACTTTAATGCAGCATACAGAGGCTCTGGATGATTTATAAAACTTCATGGTAGTCCTGGTTCATTTGCAGCAATCCAGCCTGACTCAGCATTCAGGAAGCAGCTGAATCCAGGGTGTATCTCTTATTAGAAATTGATTAATTTGAGGAAATTAAAAATATCTGCAATTGAGGCCAGAATTCTCAAGATCAGGCATCAAGTGTGAAGCTGGTAAATACATTTTGTTGTTGTTAGTTGTGAAGTCGTGTCTGACCCATCGCGACCCCATGGACCATGCTCCTCCAGGCCTTCCTGTCCTCCACCATCCTCTGGAGTCCATTTAAGCTTACACCGACTGCCTCAGTGACTCCATCCAGCCACCTCATTCTCCGTCGTCCCCTTCTTCTTTTGCCCTCAATCTTTCCCAGCATTAGGCTCTTTTCCAGTGAGTCCTTCCTTCTCCTTTGGTGGCCAAAGTATTTAACTTTCATCTTCATTTTCCTAAATATATTTCAAAGGAATAATAAAAAGAAAAGTCACCAAATTTTATGCCACTTAATAAAATTGGTTAGAAAAAATGCTACATGACTCCTCCAAATAGTTGGAGTAGATCTTGTCAAGTTTGAGCATGCTGAACAAACTGACATTTTTAAAATTAGAATGACTAATCCTCCCTCCCCTTTCCCCCAGGTATGTTATAGTAGGTAAGGTGGCAGATATGTAATCAAAGCCTGTCTCTTTGGTATGTATGTCAATATTACAAATGCATACTGTATATAAAGACATTGCTGGCATTGGGATTCCCTTTTTAACCCTTACCCCATTGCTTAATCTCCACTAGTAGTTTGGTTTAGCTGGCCTCCTAAGACCCCTGATGAGGCCTTGAGAATATATAGATCTCAGTGTAAAAGAGGAGGTTGGGTGAATAAAGAGAGCAGTTTTACTAGGTATAGAATAAGGTGAAGATTTGTGGCACTTCTGTTGAGTCCAAGTCATCCCTTATAATGATGGGTAGGATTTATGGGACTTGTAGTTCTATGTCAACTAAATAGCCTTGAGTTCTCCACCTTTTATCTAAATAGCTGACCCCCCCTTTTATCCCTTTGACTTCAGGACAGCTCAGCCTTTCTGAAAGGTTAAACAATAAAACAGTCATGTAGAGATAAGAGGTAAGGTTAGAAGATGCTTACTTCAGTGAGCTACCAAATTTACATATCAGTTCAGGGAATCCACTCCCTTCAAATATTAGTTATTATTTAACTTTATGGGAGAATATTTATTTGTATTTTTTAGGAAAGGAGAAGAAAATTCTTCCAAACTGGAATAAATCAAGAAATTGGCAGTTATAACTATCTTCATTTTGGCTTCTTGTAATATTATATTCTTACATTTTATTTAATTAATTCATACTGTTTTCTGCTTTCCAAGGTGCTCAAAGTGGCCTTTAAAAAGTAAAACATAATTAAGATATACTAATAAAATAAATAACACTCCGGTAGCAATTCAAAGCCTGGCCAGAGTAAGATAAATAAACACACACACACACACACAAATACACAAACAGCCGTATAAGCTGATTTGATTTCCCTGGGCAGGAATTTCCAAAATGTAAAAAGTTTGAAATAGCCACTAAGGAAATCATTAGCAATAAAAATATCCAAGAATGGCCATGAGATAACCGATTCCGTTTTATCTATTTTCTATGGTTAACATCAGTGATCAGTACTCCTACTGAGAATGTTCAAATTTCGTTGTTGTTTCATTTATTTCCTTTCCTTCTTGATCTTTTTTGAGATTATTGTGCCTGTAAACCTTGACATAACCCCAGACATGGTTATATGACTATGTCTGTGCATGGATGGTGCCATTTACACTGTTAGTCACATTGATATTTTCAAATAATTAGTTCCTTAAGAAGATATTGACAAAAGTTAATGACTTAAAATATTGGACAATAATAATGCTGATTTACACTCTGGTGTGGGGCTCATAAGTTTATATGAAAAGCGTATTTTATGGTCTCCATCTTGCTGAAAACAGAGACATTTGCAAGATATATGCAACTTTGCCAGATCATCTGCTTTATGTAAATTATGACCTGACGTTTCAACCCAATAACTGTTCTTTCAAAAAAAAGGGAGCTTTTTAAAAATCAATTTTCCAACAAGATGTAGCATCTCTTTAACATGGTTCACATCATTTGAGAATAACACTTCTTCGTTTTCAGCATGGATATTCAGAGATAGTAGATCTTTTGTTATGAATGTACTATGAGAAAATGCAAGCCTTATAGGGAAAAAGTAGACACTCTCTTTTATTTTCTTTTTTTTAGTAGAAAGAGCCATAATTCATCATGAACCCATGAGAGGAGATATAAGAATATGGGCACAAATTACAAGCTCCTTCTAAGGGCAAAAGGATTAGGCAGGAGAACTTGGAAAAAAAGTTGGAAAAGCAGAGCATATTAATATGGATAATGTCATCAGAGAATGGCCATTGTCTGAAGGATGGTTGATTTCAGATTGTGGAATCACATAATTTGTAAGGCTGAGACTAAGAAACATTGATTCCAGTACAGAGGGTGACTTGAGAGGCTAAAACTCACTAGTACAAAAAAGTGCAATGTAGCAGTGGTTTTACATATAGATGAGAGAGAGAGAGAGAGATGTATGTCATGAAAGCTTTCCCTGGCTGCTTTGCCCAATATGCATTTTAATAAAATATCCTTCAAAACGGATGCCTAGGTAAGTTTTTGTCTTGTAGATCCCACCCATTGATTGGCCTCTGGCAGCATTTTCACAAGATTTGAGAAGAACTAGGGAAAGTGTCTGTATAAGGTAGTGGATGGAATGGAGGAGGCTGAGGAGCTACATAATGAGTATACACACACACACACACACACACACACACACACAGAGAGAGAGAGAGAGAGAGAGAGAGAGAGAGAGAGAGAGAGAGAACCTCAGTGAGGTAAGTAGCATTGTCTCCACAGAACAAAGCATTATATCAAGGTAAACTGGGCCATTTGACTCAGCCCTAATAAAAATGCCCTTTCCTTCTTTTTATCAGAGTAGATAACATAATTATTTGCATCTTTTCAGTGTTAGTTGCTTCTTCTATGACTACTTCGCTGTCTCTTACAGCTAAATGCATGCCCGATATTGGGAATGTAATGTATGCCTCTGTTTTATGAGAAAAGTATACTCTGCAGTCTAATTTTCCTATTGTTTGTCCCTGAATACAAATCTCTGAAGATCTATTGTTTGTATTACGATTCCTGACTTAAATTTTCATGCATGGTAGAAACAGAACATTCGTGCCACTAAAAGTAGAATTGGATCAAAGGGCTTCTTCTGAGCAAACAGTCAGACACTGCAAATCAGTTCAGACTGATGGACAAAGTTAAGCTTCAGGATTAGCGCTGGGGTCTAGACAACATTGGAGATGCCAGTCACAGTTGCTGGTGAAACATCAGTAAATATTCTACCTAGACCATGGTCAGTAAACCCTGAAACCTCAATGCTGCTCAAAGATACCAGCCATGAAACTTACACCAGTAAATTTAGGCTGAGTTGCCTATGTGTTCTGATTCACATACTACGTTTGCGTGTAAGCAAGGATTGTGGAAGTCAAAACTGAAAGAAAAAGCAGAGGCTGTGATCTAGAATGTCAAAAGATCTATTCCTGGATGAAAGATAAGAGCAGTGGCATTTGCAGAGCAAAAATCTGCAAATGGTGACCCCCAGGTTTTAATTCTGTCCTTCTGTACATGCGGATGTGTGAAGCGACACCTGGAAAAATATGGCATACTTCACTTAATTCTCCAAGGAAAGATGAAAGGCAAACGAGGTCCAAGCAGAAGAAGGACATAATGTCTTCAAAATCTAAGGGACTGGTTTGGACAAAACTCAACAGCAGTTTTTCGTGCAGCTGTTGATAAAAATAGGATCGCCAACATGATTGCCAACGTCTGATGACGGATATGGCACAAGCAGACGAAGTACATGCAGAAACATTGGATGCCTGCACAAAAGGGAAAGGGTCTTCTATTGCAATGTGCCCCCTTTCCTGTATATTTTAACCTAGCCCACCTGCTGGTGTACCCTGGTAAAAGAATAGAAAGTGATACAAGTGAACAGAATTCTATTTCTTTCCTAGCTACTAATTAATAGTAGCTCACTGTAAGCTTTCCTCCATCTATTGAACTGAGGGGCACTAGTACAGTCTCTTACTGATACGTCTTTCAACACTAGGATGAGTTCTAGAGTTTGTCAGGTTTATGTTATTAAACTCATCAACTCCTGCCTAATCTGACAGTCTGCAAACCTAATCAATGTACCTACACACAGGTGATTGCTCATTAGCAGCCCCTTATCCACATTCAAGTCTTCTGATTTGAGGTTTATAATTTCATTTTTTGTAAGTGTCAGGAAAGGATGCTTATCACATTCAAAAACCATTTGTTCCTGTCAAGGTTAATACTGGTTTAATTCTCTTTTGTCCAACAATCTATCTACAGGGCCTCTCCTCCTTTAAAGCAGCAGCACTGGCCTTAGCTATGATTAGAGCCAATGAAACCACTAAGCGTGATATGTTAATGGTAATTCTTAATTTTTAAGACCAAAGGACTTCATGCTAATAACCACGTGGGGCAATTTGAGGAAGGTGTTAGTGATGAATCCTGGTAATAAACAAAGGCAGTTTTTGGGGAATGATGCTTTGGTCAGAGTTTGTGAGTGAATCCATGAAAAACTGAATATGTATCTTGTGTGAGGTAGGAGACAATTATCTTCCTGAAGGACTATATGGTTAAAGTGTAGGAAAACTTAAGAAGTAAAAATAGGGCCCACAGATGACTTATTACCTGACCAGGCACACTTCAGTTTTCTTCACTATGGTAAATTACATGGTATTTTTGTAACAATTTTATGGTAATTGTCTAAATAGTCATCTATACAGAAATAATGCCTACATTAAATTCACATGCCAGATCCTTCATTCTCCTCTTTACTCTTCCTGTCCCCTGAATTCCTTCTCTGAAGTATTTTTAGGTAAACAGCTTTTTGGGCTCCGAACCATTTTGAAATCATTTCAAAATAAACCCAAAACTGATTCAGACAGTTCTGTCTTTCTTAGATCCACTAAAGGTATTTGATTGTTTTAACCCAGATGAAGGTTGGTCTCCTTTCTCCCGTGCCTTGACATTTTTTTAAAATCCAATTTATTTCCACATTTCCACATTCAAGGGCCCAGCTGAGTATATCTGAATTGCTTGCAAGAGTCTGGTACCATTTGATCACCAAGGAGCTTATAGATTGCACCCAAACTAGAATCCCAGTCTGCTTTGGCAAACCTCATCGTCTAACTCCTCAAGGCTAAATGTGTTTCTTGGAATTGAAACTTACATCTATTAAGCATGTTAAACAGTGACAGGAAACCTGTGGCCTCCAGATGTTGCTGAGTTACAATCCCCAGCATCCCTAAGCATCTGTCATGCTAGCTGGGGCTAAAGGGATTAGGAACCCAATACAGCTGGAATGCTACAGATTCTTTACCCCTCATGTTAAGAATCATACCGGAAAAAAACATTTTTCTTTGTTAGAAGTAAATAGATAGAGCCAGGTATCATGTTAAACAGAAGATCTTCTCTCCCCCACCAAACCCTTGTCACCTGAAAAACTTCCCTGATTGTTACTCATTTCCTGGGCACTTATAATCTATATCTGTAAACAGAAGTGTGGGTGTGTGGGTTTGTGGGTAGTCCTGAATAGGCTCTTCCATGCCTGCACCAATCTGCCCCAAACTTTCCTTGCACTCTGGAGACAAACACTGGGGGGGGGGCACGAATGCCTTTAGGGATTCTTTTTCCCCTAAAAAAGTGTCGACCCCCAGCTGCACTATACTGCACATGTGCAGAGGGCTCTGCAGTTGCCAAGGCAACAATGGCCAATACAGGCAAGGCATGCAGATTGGAGACTCTCCAGACAATAGAGTCAAGCCATGCAAATTGGGCAAAGAATGCTGGAAATTGTAGGCTGCAGCATTCCCTGTTTGCAGCATGTCATAGGAGGCCAAAAGAATGGTTGCAGGAATTTAGTATGTGTAGTTTAATAAAAAGAAGGACTAGGGCTTATGCATGGAATGAGGGCTGTTGCTAAACACATTGTAAGCCGCCCTGAGTCTTTGGAGAAGGGCGGGATATAAATGG
>JANHFR010006641.1:267916-279142 GCA_032468015.1 Mimophis mahfalensis | reverse complement strand
CTGGATGGAGTCACTGAAGCAGTCGGTTTGAGCTTAAATGGACTCCGGGGGATGGTAGAGGACAGGAAGGCCTGGAGAAACATTGTGCATGGGGTCACTATGGGTCAGACACGACTTTGCATCTAACAACAACAAAAAATTTGGGAATCTAAATACCATATCATGGCTGGCTCAGAGATTCTGGGAGTTGAACTCCATAAATTGTAAGGGGGGCATAGTTGCCCACCTCTGTCTTAGCATGCAGGAAGCATCTATACAGATAAAGAGAGCCATTCCAGACCCCTAGGTTATCTCAACCTTTCTCCTAGATGCTCAGGTGCTGGTGTTGATCTGGGAAATTTATGCCATTTGGGGAAGGAAACAAATTAATCTGGCTACAGATATGTGCCTCTGAAGCTGTACTGAAAAGATCACTATTAACACCACTAAAAATGTACTGTTTTAGCTTCATTTAATCAGGTTCTCTGTATCTAACTTTAGGACTCGTGAGGAAAATAGATCTCATTTCAGGTCATTTTTATGCAGAAAAAATTATTTATTTAATTTAATGTATATGCTGCCCTTCTCACGACTGACTCAGGGCAGCTTACAACCCATTAAAAACATACAATAGAAAAATTAAAAATAAATTAAACAGAATTTAACCGCTACGAACAAATTAAAATTTAAAATTCACCAATCTATATAAAATCAATATTTTATTAGGTCAGACCGGCTTGCTGGAAAAGCCATGTCTTTAGGGTGCGGTGGAAGGAACCAAGGTCAGGGATAATCCGGATCTCCGGGGGTAAATATTGAACATTCAAAAGGGTTCATAAGCTTTTAAGCCCCACTGTAGTAAGACCTCTGCCTATTGTTCATATTCTATATATTACTAAAGGTCCAATTTTCTGCCTCAGCACAAGCCAGATTGGAAAAGGCTGGTGTTTTCTTTCACCGTAGTGTCTAAGAAATTCTCAATCATTCAGGTGGTTGTCCCAAAGGTGCTCCCCCCCCCCCCCCAAAAAAAGTCAATTGGACTTTCTTGGTCTTTTCCTTTGAAAAAGTTTCACTTCTTATCCAAGAAGCTTCTTCAGTTCTACTTGACTTGACCTGAATCCCCACCAGTCAGGTAGAACTGATGAAGCTTCTTGGATAAGAAGTGAAATGTTTTCAAAGAAAAAAACCCCAAAGTTCAGTTGCCTTATGGAAAAAAAACATGTTTGTTTTTTTACCCTGGGGGTTAGAGGAAAAGGAGGGGTTGAAGGTAGAGGAAGCCTACCCTCTGAAGGTGTTTCGAAGCACAGTAATGTGAAAATAGCTGAGGAAGACTAACCAAGTCACTGTCCTTAACTAAAAGGCCCTTTGCAGGAAAACTTAACTTTTATTGCATTTAACTGATCTCTAGGAAGACTATTAGTGGAGCAAATAGACTTACTTCTGCTTTCCCTCATTAGCTTGTAAGAAAGGCCTTTGAAAATGGTAGTATTTAGTTGCTGTTGGAATTCTGATGTTAATCAAGTAGAAAATTGAGGCAACTTGTATCTCATACCTATAAAAACTGGAGACAAATAAAGTTTAATTAGATTTAGTTAATAGAAGCTGGAAGGCATATTTATGAACTTAGGTACTTAACTGAATTAAAAGATGCAATAAGAACATCAGACTACCATTTCCAATTGATTTCCAGACTCCTATGCTACAGTGATTGAAGGGATGTTCTATTCTGTGTCATATCAATGTCACATGCATTCAGTCATGTTTGTAGCATCCTTTTTGTGGCATTTAAAAATCTATGTGCATTCAAATTGTATATATATAAACATATAACCATTTTAATTCCAAATGCACAATTAAATATGGATTTTACAATGTTTTTGAATTCAGAACTACAAAAGTTTGAAGAAGTACAAAATCTAAAATACATCTGTGTTCTGGTCTATGTATTCATCTAGGAAATGCAAATGAGATTTTCCTAAAAATGCAGGCAAAATTAGATCTGGAGCCACCCTTATTATACAATAGCAGTTTCTATTCAATAGACTGGTTAAGAAACAAGGTTTGAAAAAAGAATCTAATAATATCTAGGTAATCTGGGAACTATAAGCAACTTCCATTAAATAAATGTGTAATCTAAAAAGCGCACGCATCTGGGCTATGGGAACAAGGAAAAAGCTTGACTCACAAGAAACAATAAACACATTTAATTAAATTAAGAGTGGGTTTTCATAACAGAAAGTGGAATTGAAGTGAAAATAACTGTTCGTATCTCCCAGCACCCATGTGTGCACCATGTGGTGAATATTTCCCTTATTGCTCTTCCAGTTCATAAATATGTGATCAAAGTAATAACATATAACATATGAGCTGCCCTTAAGCAGTGACCTTCTCCTTATGCCTCTTTCCCTCATCTGTATCCCCCAGGCACTTGGCAAATGCCAAATATAGTTAAAGTGGAACATACTCATGCATCTCATTAACATGCTGTTGTATCACTAAACAAGTGATACATGCTGAATTCTGACATGTTGGCTCCAAAGCCTTGTCAGCTCTCACAAACCCAGCAAACAAAGGTTCCAAAATATCTCTTAAGCAATTAAAGTAATCATCACTCAGAAGTAATTTGACTATTGAAAGTTTAATGAATAAAAACTATGCAAAAAGATCTTGAGAGATAACTGGCCTTTTCAAAACAATGCACATCATGCATGGTATTTCCAAGGTGGGAGTCCAGTTGTTTCCAAAACCATTATAGTTCATAACAAGAAGAGCCATCCTGTAAAATATTATCTATTTAGACCAATTCTTTTGTTGACAGTTGGGAGCAGAAAACTGTAATGGCTAATAAGAGATTAGAATGTAACATTGTTGGCTCTTGTTGGACTTAACCAGAACAAAAGAGACCTACCAGTTTGAGAAACCCATTATAGTGAGGTCTTCATTATGCCTGGTAGAACACAGAATTTCTTCCATAGCATAAAAAGCATTAAAAAAAATGATATACACCCACAAATACAAAAATGGAAAACAATAGAATTGTCAGTGGCAGGGGGGTTAGAGTGCAGCACTGCAGGCTACATACTTCTGTTGACTGTCAGCTGCCTGCAATTTGGTAGTTCAAATCCCATCAGGCTCAAGGTTGACTCCAGCCTTCCAGGTGGGTAAAATGAGGACCCAAAATTGTTGGGGAAAATATGCTGACTCTTTAAACTGCTCAGAGAGGGCTGTAAAGCTCTTTGAAATAGTTTATAAGTCTAAGTGCTATTGCTATTGACTTGTACTTTAAAATGCATGTATCCCATACTCTGCAATCATTTCATACTATTCTGGCATGACATTTGGATGGATATGCAGATAGTTTACTGCAGAACTTGCAGTGTTACCTGAATGTTGCTTAACAGTCAAGCTCTGAGATACTGCAGCTTAATTGTTAGAGCAGACACCATGGATAACATAAGAAAATCATTTGCTCCTTGAAAAAGATTGCACAGTCATTGCTGCTTTTGAGGCAGAACTAGAAGAAACAACAAAGCTGAAGTTTTGTTGCATGGAAGCTGCTTCAGGCCTTTTAGGGACTGGGGTCAGTATCCAGCCTCTCTGCAAATCAGAAGGGACTATGGAGCAAAGTTAGCATGGAAAAGTTCCCATCTGTGATCTTTCCTTCTAGTGTGACCCATTTCTTGCCTGCTTAGACTTCAGACTGTAACGTTTCATACCAATATAACATTTTTTGTTCACCAGGGGCCAGCTCAAAATATACCTGTAAACATTTTTTTGTGTTAAAATGAAAATAACCGATGAAAACAAACTAAATTGTTTAATTACAACAACCTTCCAAAATCATTTTATAAAACAGTTCAAGCCTTCTCTTGTTTCCTTAATTTGCATTAGTCCATCACCGCTGGCTTTCAAAATCAGTGGGGTAACATCTTGTAGAGGACCTATGTATCAGCATACTTGGAGGTGTCACTGTGTCAGGCTCTTCAGAGACACTGAATTGTTCCTAATTTTGTGTCATTATCTCAAATGCTGGCTCTTGCCTCTCCCCTTTACCTGCAGGCTGATAGAACTGGAAGCAGTACTACTGGTAGTAGAGAAGTGGGCAATTCCCTCCCAGTTATATTACTGCTTCCACAAAATGAGAATCCGACTAAGCTATCAATCAAATAGGAATGATGACATAAAATAATCTTGGAATGTTAAATCTCCTATCTTTTAAAGTGGGGTTAAATAAGTGCTGACTCTTTAAAACAGAGTCCCCCAACTCCCAGGTTGCAGCCCACTGTCAGGCTTCGAGCCTTTCAGAATTGGGCCACATAAGTGGTGGGTGAGTGCACATGTGCATTCCTACTTGCATGAGTAGCAGGCAAGCATGTGCATATTCTTGTGCAGCGTCTTGGCAAACTCTGTTAGATAAAAATAATCTATGCATGGGTGTTTGATAGCCCAGATATGTGGAATTTTCAAAGTTATTACCATCGGGGGATGGCTTTTACTAGGATCTGTTTTAATGTGTTCCCATGTTTGTCAAATAATAATGAACCCACAATAAATTAGATGATTTATTTTAGGAAGTGAACATGAGTAAGCATCATTGAGAATGTACACCAGTATTTTGCTCTTAGTAATTTTATTTCTTTGTTTCTGGTCAGCTTTCCTAATAACATTTTTATATAAGCATGCCTAATTCAGTTTGGAATTCAGCTCCTGTATTTTGTCAGACCAACAAATCACAGATTCACATCCTTACTCTCACGTTTCCTTGCTGGAAAGTATGTTTTATTACTATACCAACAGATATCATGATTACTTGTTCCCCAATGAATAATGAGATTTCCCCATTAGACACAACCATGTTGTGACTCTCAGAAAGCTGTGACTTACAGCATGGCAGTGTCAACCTTCCCAGATAAACCAGGCAGGAGATAGACCTGATGAGCTAATTCTACACTGCTCAAAAAAATAAAGGGAACACGTAAACAACACAATGTAACTCCAAGTCGATCACACTTCTGTGAAATCAAACTGTCCACTTAGGTAGCAACACTGATTGACAATCAATTTCACATGCTGTTGTGCTAATGGAGTAGAGGACAGGTGGAAATGATAGGCAATTAGCAAGACATCCCCAATAAAGGAGTGGTTCTGCAGGCGGTGACCACAGACTAATTATCAGTTCCTATGCTTCCTGGCTGATTGTTTGGTCACTTTTGAATGCTGGCAGTGCTTTCACTCTAGTGGTAGCATGAGATGGAGTCTACAATCCACACAAGTGGCCCAGGTAGTGCAGCTAATCCAAGATGGCACATCAATGTGAGCTGTGGCAAGAAAGTTTACTCTGTCTGTCCAGAGCATGGAGGCGCTACCAGGAGACAGGCCAGTACATCAGGAGACACGGAGGAGGCCATAGAAGGGCAACAACCCAGCATCAGGACAGCTCCTCCGCCTTTGTGCAAGGAGGAACAGGAGGAGCACTGCCAGAGCCCTGCAAAATGACCTCCAGTGGGCCACAAATGTGTATGTGGCTGCTCAAACGGTCAGGAACAGACTCCATGAGCGTGGTATGAGGGCCCGATGTTCACCAGTGGGGGTTGTGCTTACAGCCCAACACTGTGCAGGATGTTTGGCATTTGCCAGAGAACACCAAGATTGGCAAATTCGCCATTGGTACCCTGTGCTCTTCACAGATGAAAGCAGACAGCAGAACGTTATTCACGGCGTCTCGAGACCCTGTCACATCTGTCACATGTGCTCGGTGTGAGCAATCATTTCCACCTGTTCTCTACTCCATTAGCACAAAAGCATGTGAAATTGATTGTCAATCAGTGTTGCTACCTAAGTGGACAGTTTGATTTCACAGAAGTGTGATCGACTTGGAGTTACATTCTGTTGTTTAAGTGTTCCCTTTATTTTTTTGAGCAGTACATTTTATTGTAAGGCTACATTAATGGACTCTTTCAAGCCTGAAGGTACAAACCTCCTGCCATCTCTTTTATAGCCTGATAAGTTAGCAGAGACTCTTAAGTTTCTTTCTCTGCCCATTATGCAACTGTGGGCTCCCCCTCTTCCTTTATCTGATTGTTCCTTAGGCAGCATCTCTCTTCCCCTCAGTTCTCAAGGTCATTTCCACGTACCATTACAGGCAATGAGTCTTGCTTTAGGGTGTTGGGAAACAATGTGGGCAGACAGGCTATAATAAAGACCTATGCCTCATGTGGCTCTGGTTGGAAAAAATAGGATTCCTATGTTGATTCTGATATTTTTTAAAATTATTACTTAGGCCTGACTGTGTGCACAATGGATATATTTTTTGTTTGCAATCTACTGGTCTCTCTGAGCAGTTTCAGAGCCCAACATTTTCTTTTCATACAACTGGGGAAGGCTGCCAGATTTAAAGAATGCTCCTGCCTTAGGAAGAACTATTCCACTGACTGACTGCAATTGTCAGAGAAAAAGCAAGATACACTTATCCTATTACCAAAATAATAAATTACACCTAGTTGAAGAAATTTCTTGGCATTTCTCAAGCCATAATAGGTGTTATTCATGAAGTAGAGCATGGGAGCTAAGGTGATTGCTGATTTATGTGAGCAACAAAATAGAACTATGGCAGTGTTTTCTTTTTATTCTTCATTCATTTCATTTGGAGAGGACAAAGCTATTTCCACTGAAATAGCAATGAAAACCAGGGCCTCTAATCTTTTCTTGAAATGTCAATAGTAACATTTAAAAAAAAAAAGACAAGAATGAAGGCTACTATCTCAAGATTTGCAATCTGAATTTCTATAGATTGTGGGTGTTTTCTTTTTCCTCTTTCTCCTGCTTATTTTCTGTTCCTTGACATTATCTTTCCCCCTACTTTGTAGGCATCCATATATCTTCTGAATTTCTAAAGAACAGGCAGAATTGAGTTGGGAAATTGCACTGTGTGCCTCAGTATAATTAAGGAAAAAACTAGATTTGTAATCTTATGTGTTCATTGGACATATGCCTATAATCTTTCTCAGCTCTTCTAAATTTGAAATAACTTTGTGGCAAGGAGATCAAATTCAATGTAAAGTGAAATAACTAACATTTATGTTTACACTTCTACCCATAATTAACGTATGTATTCATTACTCTTTAATGCACAAATGCATACAAATAATCCACCCATTTTTAACAGTGGATATGAAATATGGAGGTTTGAAAAAAATGACCTGGGCATCCATGCATTCACAGAAACAAATGGTTTTCCTTGTGTTACACAACATTTGACAACAAAATCGCTGACTTAAGAATAAAGTGGCAGCATCATAATTTTTGTTAAACTCAAAGGTTCTGTGTATAATTTGGAAATGAGGAGGGAAGGAACATATAATCTGATTTATAAATCATAACTGTTTATATTTTTGGAGTACATTGCTAAGTTAATGTGATTGTTCCTTCCTGAAGCAGCAAATTAGAAATGGAATTTACATGTATGGGATTTACATGTATCCCTGTATTATGCTATTCCCTAAGTTATTTGGAGTGCATTTAAAGGTGAAAGCAGACCCTGAAGATATGATCTTATTCTTCCAATATAGTTACATATAACATAGAGATACTGACTTGTACAGACTTGATAATTCTTCCAAATATACTCACAGTGGTAGGAGGCAATTTTATCTGGAAGTATCCATTTTCACAAGAACTGCATTCATTAGCTGCCTGCAGCTGCAGCTCGAACAATGAAAATAAAGCAGAGAAATAGCAGCCTGCTACATGAAATTATCCTTTCATGTGCACATGCTGTAGCTCCTTGACTGGCCTGGATTTTATTTATTAATGGGCAATTGTATTGAGCAGCACCTCCATCATTTTACAAGCAATTATACCTATGGCCATCAAATTCCATCAGAAAAATTCATTTGCTTGTGGAAATGAAAGAGAGAGAGAAAGCACATTTAGGCTTCATTTACTGACTGATGGACATATCAAAACACTTCTATAATGTATAGGCATCTGAAATTGAACATGGATTTGAAAGCACCATAGAGGAATTGTGGTAGCAGATGGAAATGTAAAAGGGAATATAGTCAGAAAATCTTCTATAATGGGAGATAGAGATAGAACTTGCTCTTTAAACATAGAAAACAAGATTTATATCAGAAATGTCTGGTTTCATGGTTATAAAAATAAGTGATCATTAGGAGGTATCCATTATTCAGCATTTCAAGGGGATGCCTATACAGATTTGTGCACCTGCAGGGGGAGAAAAGGAAATCAGCAAAAGTAGCAGCAGGTGGCCATTGCATTACAATGGACATGGTATTTGTCAGAGAGATACCATTAAGGAGCACACAGTTGGTGAGGACTAGACCTTCATTGAAGTTCACAACTAAGGCAGACAAGTCAGAGATAGTCCATACCAAAGGCTGTGACTTATTGACCTGGGGTGATGAGTGCACATCAATTATTGCGGTAATGGTAGACAAAGGCACCCAAGGGTAAGTATTTCAGCTGACCCTTTTTAATGACCAGGAGACATCTGTTCAGTGAGAGAATCGGCAATACACTAAGCCCTGGTGTGTCACTCAACCATTTTAAGACCGCTATACTTATGTCCTGATTTTTTTGTCTTTAATTTCTCCAAAAGTAATAGCCAGTCGCTAAGCAGATTTACACTGTTCATTTCTAATATAATCTTACTGGAAAATGTCACTTGTCGGTCCTTTTCTGACTTCAGAGTTGGCTTCACAAAAATATGTAACAAACTTGTGTTTATTTATTGAAAGCAACTTACACCGTGTTCAGTGGGGTCTAATAAAAATAGCATCATAGCTTAAGTGATGCTCATAAAAAAAATTAGAGAGGCTTGTTGCCCATATAGATAAAAGGCAATTCTACTTTGAGAAGATAATTTTCAGAATAATTTCAGATATCTATACACATCAGAGCAAAGGGGCCATGTAGAGAGCATGCATTCCAATGCTGCATTGATTGATTGGATTCTTCCAGTATCTGCATATGTAGTGTGATGAAGCAGAGGATACTTCCATGCTCACCTGACTGGGATTGTCTAAACCTGATTGTCCCAATCCATATGGAAGTCTCAATTTATATGAGGGGGAGGGATATGACATCTTCTACCTCCAGTCTACAACACAGTCCTTTCAACAGTTCCAAGAAGGCTTCACACCCATTTTCACCACTCAGGTGATCCTGATAATACAGATCAACCTCCAGGTGGCCTTAACAACGTGCTAAAAGAATGCAAATGACCAGCTGTCTTCAAGAAGTATAAATCCTTCCATTCCCCACCATCCAGTCAGAGCTAAAGAATCTTTTTGGATGAAAAGTGAAACATTTTCAGAGAAAAAAACAGGAAGTCCAGTTGCCTCTTGAAAAAACACCTTTGGGACAACCATGACTTGGATGATTGAGAATCTCCATAGACATGTATATAAGACTATGTTTAGAGTACTCCCTTGATACCACTGGCATTCATGTTGTATGTATGGACTCCCAAAAGACTATATGTAAAATATTTGTGTTGGAATTCCTAAACAGGGAACACCTGTTCTCCACTTGCATGAGTTTTAACCAGATTAGTAACAGTTGAATATGACAGCAATATCTGCTGAACAGCAGCTGAGTGATAGAGCTGTTTGTCCTGTTTGACTAGAAACTGCACTGAAAATATCAAGACAATACAGGTAGTCCTCAACTTATGACCACAATGGAGCCTGACATTTATGTTGCTAAGTGAGAAATTTGTTAAGTGAGTTTTGCCCCATTTTACACCACATTTTCTTGCCACATTTGTTAAGTTGTTAAGTTAACTGCAGTTGTTAAGTTAGTAACACAATTGTTAAGTGAATCTGGTTTCCCCATTGAAGGTTGCAAAAGTGGATCACATGATCACATGACTCCAGGACACTGCATCCATCATAAATGTGAGTCAATTGTCAAGCATCTGAATTTTGATTACATGACCATGGGAATCCCAAAATGGTCATGAGTGAAAACTGGCCATAAGTGCTGTTGTAACTTTGAACTGTCACTAAATGAACTGTTGTAAGTTGACTACCTATAAATAAATTAGGGGAAGTATATTTAAGTCTATATGGTAAAGCAAAATTATTACTGTACATAAGTTGTGCCTGAAACACTGTCCTACCACTCTTACAATGACTATATGTAATAAGGCAGGTTGCCTTCAGATTCAGCATAACTGCACGCTAGCTAGAGGATATTAGCATTACAATTCCTGATGGTAATTCAGAATGTAGCATTTGTTCTAATAGCAGAATAACAGTTGGAAGGGATCTTGGAGATCTTCTAGTTCAATCCCCTGCTAACAGTGGTTGTGATTTGCTCTGTAAAGCTTGTAAGAACTGTACAACTAGTACATAAATATCCTCAAATATATGGCACCTTTAAACCAAGTTATTGCAAAGATACCTTTGGAAGTTTTTAGTTTCATGCCATTGTCTGTGATCAGCAGCTGAACTAATATATTTCTAATTAAACTGCCAGGTATCTCAAATTACCCCGCCCCCCCAATATCTTTCCATTCACAAAGGTGAAATAATGTATTTTACAAGTTTGTTTATACAATAGTCTGTTTTCCCACTGAACACTTGCTTCATTCTACTTCATTTGAGGTACCGTTCTGTTTACAGGTCCTTAAAGAGGAAAGGGGACTTGACAGCTTTATAGATCTCTCTTCCCAGCAACTGCTCAGAATTTTTTTCACACAAGATCCAGAAATATGTATTGTTCTGATGACTTCAGTACTATCATTGATCTGGACTGTCTTATCTCTTACTTGCAATCTTTCTCATACAACAAGTAATTTAAAAAGGAGGAAGTGGGGAGGCTTTTTTTAAAAAAAATTATTTTAAACTTTTATTAAAAATTAAAAGGAATAACAGTTATAACAAAAAGAAAGAAACGTTGCGGTAAAACACATCTATCGTACCATTTCTAAAGCTAAATATCTCAAAGTAACAATTTATATACATATATTGGTTACAGAAATAGAAGAAAAAGACCCATATATGTTCATAAATTCTATTAATACAAATTCAAACAGAAACTGATTTCAATTTTCTCCCCTTTTCTTCAACCAGCATACCATTTTTCCCAGGAGTGATAAAAGAAGGAGTCTGTTTGGTCTTTCAATGATTCAGTTAGCCTATCAGCTTCAGCACATTCCATGATTTTAATTATTACTTTTTCCCCGGTAGGTGGAACTTTGCCCTTCCACTCCTGGGCAAA